>PVJH01003448.1:0-142375 GCA_004026705.1 Nesogale talazaci
TTATGAATTGGGCTGCTAACCACAAGGTCATGCAGTTCAAACCCTTGAGACACCATGCAGAAGACAAAGGAAGTTATTAGCTCCCATAATGACTTATAGCTAGGGAAATCCTATCCTATGAGTTGACAAAATTAATTCAATGTAACAGCAGTGGGTTCAATTTGAAGATTTAGTGGACTCAGTTTATTAAGAGTTGTTCCTAGGAAATTAACCTCCATAAAAGTTATTTCCTGGGCTGATCCCCGGTGGCGTAGTGGTTGAGTGTAGGACTGCAGCCACCGGCTTGGCGGTTCAAATCCAGCAGCAGCTCTCCAGGAGCAAGACTGGGTAGATCCCACGACCACCAGAGGGCAGTGTTGCCCTCCACAAAGTTATTTCCTACATGATATCGTCTCAGACACTCCCCCAACAGATTCTATTGAATGCTAAGGATACTTGGATTATGCAAAGTTATGTTACCAAATAAGAGTTGGCTGAAGTACCATAACAGTACTCTCCTTGGCCAGAAGTAGAATTAATATCCAGTGGGAGTTTTGAAAATAATAATACAAAATTCTAACTGTCTTTACCAACTAGCTAGCTTTCATTCCCCACCGGTCAAAAGTGACCTAATAATTCACTGCAGACTTCATCATCTAATAATGATGTGAGCTAACAGTTACCGTTGCAGACACTGTTTTATGTCCTTTTCTTATATTCCCACACAATTCTCACCACCTCTCATTGAGGAAGAGGATACATCTATTCCCATTTTTCAGATGAGAAAACTGAGGTTGAAAATCACACACCATGTTGCAGGCATGGTGACTCCAGAGCTCTGAACCATGTAAACAGAGAAACAGCTACACACTGAACATCCTGCATCAAATTTGAGTTCAGGCTAGGTTTGTAAATTTCCCAGTCCCAGCCCCAAAGCCACAGTTACATGAACTGATATGTTTAACTCCATGGCCCTCTTTCTTTAAAAAAAAAAAAAATCCTTGCATACTTGCAAAGAAACGTAAGAATCTATAATCAACAGATAAAGGTGAAGGTTTGCTGGTCGCATTAAAGGGAGGAGAAACAAATATCCCTGCTTCACATCCAATTTCACCTTCTTTAACCCCTTAATCAGACTCTGGTAGGTTCTACAGAACTTTGGGTTTCAGTGGAATACAATTAGCAAGCACTTGAGCCATCGACTTGTTAGCAGCTCTCCACAAGCAACATTTGCAGTTTCAGAGTTGCTCTCCAACTTACCTTCAAAACTGTCTGGTTTCTGGGAAATTTTGAAATTCTAGCACTGTGGACTCAGTTTCCACATCCTGTTCACACCCAATCTGCCCAGGCTTTCCTCAGTCCTTCTGCTCCCCCCACCCCACCCCAGCATGTCTGTCCTCCTTGTCATCCCCAACTAGGGTCACTCTCCAAACCATCTGAGATGATCTCACTTGTCTTAGCTGCTCCTGCAAGTTCACATAGCCTTTTCAACCTAGCTAAGAGCCACTTTTCCATGCAATCACCTTGGACTGCTCTAGTCTACCTGAATTTTGTCACTCACTCATGCCTTGCCACTTCATGTGGCATGCAGGTTTTGTTTTCTTTAATTTGTATTCAGATTCTTCTGTCAAAATATTGATCCAAATGGCAATGCTCAAACAAGGTGTGAGTTTATTTCTCTCACAAGAATTGTTTAAGAATGTGCAGAATTGGGCTGATTGGGCATTGCACAGTGCAGGGACCCAGACTCTGTCCTTGTTTCTCTGCCTTTCCTCTGTGGTGTTAGACCTCATGGGAGAAGACAACTGACTGCCATTGCATTTAAGTTCCAACCAAATGGAAGAGGAAGGGGAAAAGAAAGGGCATCTCATTCTAAATGGCATGGCCCTCCATCTCCAGTCACATTCCTCTGATAAAAGGATAATGCGTGTTTAGACACATTATGTCCCCTCCTCTAATTACAATCTAACCTTAGCATATTTCTTTATACCTTGAATGTGTGGAGTGAATATGAAAGAATCAATCAATATATAGGTTTCGGAGTCATTATTAGAAAGTAGATGCATAGACATTTGCGGACGATGGCAGTGATGTTGAATTTGTATCAGTGGAGGTCAAGAGCAGTGTGACAGTGTGAGGAGAGAGATGGAAATGAGAGAACAGAAAAGAAATCCTTCCCTCTCTGCCCTCATAAATGCACTCAACAAAGGCACTTAGCAAACAGCAGTTTGGATGTTAGTGAGGAACGGTATGCGCAAGTAATTAAAACAACAACAACAACAACAACAACAAGGGGATAGTTGTATTACAAGTGTAGCCAGATACTCTGGTGAAAAATGGCTGGACTTGTTCCCCTGGCAATAAAAAATGAGCTTCAACTGAGGAGAGCAAGTGTTCTTAAACAGGAAATTCTCTCCTCCAACCACATGCACCGCCAAGAGAGGGTTGGCAATATTATCTGGAGATGTTCTTGGTTGTGAGAGGTGGGGTGCTGCTGGCCTCTAGTGGGTCATCCCAGGGATGCTGCTGAACGTGCGGCACTGTGCACCACAGACTCATCCAGCCTGCAGCTGCAGGAGAGCAGATGCTTCAGGGACGGGAAGCCCCCAGTTAGAGTAAAGAGAGAGGAGACAGGTGAGAAGGCTTTAGGGACAACATTCAAGTGGGAGGCCCTGTGCTTTGAGGGAGATCACATTCCTTTAAGGGAGTATTGCAGGCATCCACCACCCTGGGTCTTCTTGGGGTGGACTCTCCTAGGTCCCGCCCAGTACATTCAGCAACAGGGGAGAGTTACAGCCGAGAAATTTTCATGCATATATGAGTCTGAGTCAGTCTTTCCCAGCCAAACTCTTTGGGGGGAATTGGATTGTTTTCTGGAGGGAGAAGAAGTAAAAACTTCACCTATTGGATAGACCAGGAAGAAGGAAACCAAGCTGAACTCCTGCCAGTATTCTGCTGAGAATTATTGGGCCTGTCCAGATCTAGACCTGGAGGATCAGTGTTTCCTTTGCCAGAAGCACCATATTTATACTACAAAATGGCTCTAGCAGTTCTCCTACTAGGAAGCATGGTGCAGTGATAGTGTTGTTACTCTTAGCTGTCATGAAGTGGCCCTTGACATGAAAGAGACAGAGAAATATCATGTATGTATGTGGAAATCCAACAATGTGAATGGTATGGTAGAGGGAAAGGTGAGGGAAATGGTAAAGGAGTTTGTTTGAAAGAACAAATGGAAGATTGTATTCCATATCCATTCATTCACCCTTGTACATCCATCATTTGTACATTTGTAAAATGTATACTGAACATCTGCTACCTGCCAGCAGGTTGTGAGACAATGTCATGAGCAATAGCCAGAAGAACTGCTCAAGTAAAGCAGATTGTACCGTCAGGATTCCTGGACTCTGGTGTGCACAAGAATCATTTGGAAAACTTATGAAGACTCAGATTACTGGATCCCATTACAGGATTTCCAATCCAAAGATATGGTGTACCAGTTCCCAGTATTTGGGGGAGTATCCCAGGTGTTTCAGGGCAGAGTGCTGCTACATAGGGTTTTCAGTGGCTGATTTTTCCAAAGTAGTTGCCAAGCCTTTCTTCTGAGAGACATGAACCTGCAACCTTTAGGTTAATAAGCAAACACATGAACTGTTTACACCACCCAGGGACCCTGAAGGTCTCAGGCACGGTCTGTGAGTGGACATTTTTAACCCATTCTCCCAGCACTCCAGTTGCAGCTGGGACTGGACCATACTGTGGGTAGCACTAGACTCCAGCTCCCACACAGAAGGGACAATCGAGCCATTGTAGGTGCATTTGGTCATTAGGTGGGTCAGCAAAAGAGCCCACTATGAGCAAGCCCAAGAATTCCTCACTGTGAATAGAGACAAAAATGTCTGAGGAAGAGAAAGACATAATGGAGCCAGCAAGAGCTTCTTTTTTCTATTCTTGTTTACCCAAAGTTTCTAGGGAAGGTTCCTTACCACACAACATCCACAGTGACACACACAACTCGCTGGAACAACCAAATGCTGATAGATCCCAGGTGGCCCCAGCACAATTTAGTCCGTGATTATGTGAAGGGCAAATCGTGGTGGGTGGCATTGGGTGGCTGGGCAGTCTTCCCCTGGGCTGAGTCGTGGGAGGGGAGCCAGCAGGCAGGCCTCCGCAGCCAGCCGGAGCCTTTGACCAGTTTATTTACTTAAACAACAAACATCCCGCCTTCTGTGGGGCAGAGGCTGAGGGCAGTTCCTGAAAGGGATGAGACACTGTGTCTTCTCAGAAGGCCACCCACGTAGTCGCCTGGAGAAGACTGCCCAGGAAGTGTGGGTCCCAGAGCCCCCGCCCTGAGACCATGGGCCACAACTCTCCCTCCACTGCCCCTCCCACTTCCCAGTTTTACTTTTCCCTTTATTTTGCCTTCAGAGTTTTATGTTTTCCATCTGCAACTGGTGATAAAAAGAAGCATGTAATTTTTTAAAATTAAGATTTTCCCCTCCAAGGGGTTTGAATAAACAGAATGTCACTAAAAAGACAAACAAGCAAGACTCTGTGGAAGAAACTGATAGACTTCAAAATAGCCCTTCTGATTACAGGCTGAATGGGTTTTGTTAGAGGGGGATGGGAAAGGGGGCAGAAGGGCACAGAGGACCAACCCGAAGGAGGGGAGGATGCTGGGGCCAGGGGTGTTCATGTGGGGATTTGATCTGTCAATAAGTTCCAGCAGGATTCTAAACCCTGCAGTGCAGTCTGTGAAAATGTTGGCAATCTTGGAAACCTCAAACCTCACTAAAGTGAATTGGAATAAAACAAGCCCTTTATTATCTTCGATTTTCTATCATGTTCTTTATCATTGCTTTCTTTCTGACAGATCATCAATGTCTTAAATAAGATACTACCAACCCAAATTATTTTTAGTGTTGTACAGTTGAGGGAGGGTTGAGTGTTTGTTTTCATTTTTCATTTTTCTCACAGTTTCCTAGCCGTCTCTCAATGGCCACAAGCATAGCTGGATGGGTCAGCTTGGCCTTTGCTCCGCCATATTTATTTAATCTGTTCTTTAGTCATTAAACCAACTGTGCGGCTTAAAAATAATAATAACTGAATAATACCCAAACTCCTTTAGTAATTTACCAACAACAGATATTGAAGAGAAAAATACTTGTTTTGAAAACAGTTTAGCACTTTTATAAGGATAAATTCTATTTTTAAAGAAACTCAAACTCATTTGGGATTCTTCCTGTGCCACGAATGACTCAGATTCACCTTCCAGAACCTTTTCTTACACCATATTGACTGGTGAGCCCAAATGGATGGAGCAGGAAGCAGCAACTGATAGGATGGAAAGCTGGGACCGTGGTCTCTCTTGGAACAGTTTCCAGGTTCAGCTTGACTTGGATTCAGGTAAAGTAGAGCTGAGCAGATGACTGCATGCTGCCTAATGAGCAGAAATGACATTGGAGGCAGAAACTGTAGGGTCATATATGTGCTTCACTTTCCTTGCCCTTTTCCAACTCTCCCTCTCCAAGACTTGGCATCTTCCTGCAACATGGGAAATCACTAGACATAGCTTAATGTGATGATGTAGAAAACTAGTGTCTGTGAAAGTCCTTTCTACCATGATATATTTTTTCTGTTCATTGATGGTTATAAATTAACCCCTTTTCTTTGTTTCTTTCCAATAAAAAACAACAGGTGTACAAGACAAATTTAGATGAACACATAAAGATCAAGTAATTTATAAATTAACCCCTTTTCTTTGTTTCTTTCCAATAAAAAACAACAGGTGTACAAGACAAATTTAGATGAACACATAAAGATCAGGTAATTCATCAGATTTAAAATGTTTGACATAAAATAAGAAAGAGGGGAGAACAAAAGAAGTAAGAAAGAAAGGAACAAAGAAGTAAAGGAGAAAGGAAAGGGAAAAAACTGAAAAATAACACTGGTCACATCCTTTTAATAGCACTGATAAGAGGATATTTCAGCTATTCCATTGACTTTCAAGAGATAGTCACAAGCACATCACTGTATAATAAAAAAGAGAGAGAGAGAGAGAGTCATCCTTCATCTAAAAGTTTCTAGATCCCAAATTCTGTTGTGGGCTATACTTAAAGGAACAAGGGGAAAGGGCAGAAATCTTCCTTGAGGCTCTTAAGCTTGTTCACAGCAAAATTATATCATTACATCATGGCCAAATAATTCCAGAATTTCCTAATATGTGACCTAGCTGCAGAGAACATAGTGACATTTCATCAAAACATAAATTCATCATTTCACTAATGTGGCCTCCTTTTTATCAGTTGGCTGTGTTAAAGAATTTTTTTTAATTTTTACTTTTTCTTCAACTTGTGTGCCAGGCATATTTTATGATCCTTGCTGCACAGGAACAGAAACCATGCCCAGCAAATTATGTTCACTTTCTTTGCCTAGAAAAATCATTTCTCCTCTTTAGGGTTCTATCAGAATCACCTGGATGGCTTGTTAAGCTTCAGTGTGCTGGGCCCCACCCCCAGGGCCAAAGTTTACAGGTTCAGTAGGCCCAAGGTGGAGCCCTAGGACCTGATACAGCCAGTTCAGAGATCACATTTGAAATCCACTGGTTCAGTGATAGAATTGGTACCTTCCAAACAGTCAGTATGATTCAATTCCTGGTCAAAGCACCACCACTATCAGTGGAAACTTGTTTTTTGGGAAAAACTAAACAGGCTTCAGCAATGTGTCCAGACTAAGACAACTAAGACAAAAGTCCTGGTGAACTACTTAGAAAAATCCATCAGTGAAAAATCACAAACATTTGATCAGTAACCTGTTTGAAGATAACTCAGGACTGTTCAGCACCTCTTTCAGTTATGCATGCAGTTGCCCTGAAGGAGGGACTGACTCAATGGCATCTAACAGTAATACTAAAAGGCTTGTGTACACCAGATACTTAACAAATATCTGTTGACTGGGTAAAAAGGTAGTGATGTCTTGAGCTGAGCTTCTCCCAGTAAAAGATGAAGAAAATTGTGCTTTGTATTATATTGCAGTTTCTGGCATTCAGAAAGAAACTTAAAGACCATTAATCCAACCACAACCCAAGTAGAGTTTGCACCAAGCCAAGCATTGTTGATCAAATGCACTAAATATATAAAAGAAGAGCAATCACATCCAATAGCTTTTCCATTCATGCTGCCTTCCTCTTTCCCAGTGCTAGTTGGACCTTAATATTTTCACAGACTTGTCTTTTTATACTATTTCTGCAACCAATAGCAAGTTCCCTAGCAAGGACTGAGGGGTTTTCATGGCCAATCTAGCACCCATTTATGACTTTAGGTAAGTTTTCTTTGTTCCACAATTCTAAAGATAAAGCACTCAGCTGACATTTCGAGGCTCATCCTAATGTTATGCCAAGAGACATTGATATGGCTACCAAGTGAGCATAGCTGTACAATTTGCTTTTCTAACAAAATGTCAAAAGCATTAACCAAAAACAAGGCTCCAGAAATTGATGGAATGCCCATTCAAATGTTTCAACAAGCTAATGAAGCACTAGGTTCACTAGCTGGTGTATGCCAGAAAATTTGGCCTCTGGGCCAAATGACTGGAAGACCCATATTTGTACCCATTCCACAGAAAGCTGGCTTTTCAGAATGCTCAAACTTTAGAACAATATCACTGGTATCAAGTAAAATTGATGCAAGTAAAATTTTGCTGAAGATCATCCCACAGCAGTTGAAACAGCACATTAACTGGGGGGCTGCTAAAGTTTAATACTGGATTCAGAAAAACACATGGAAAAGAGGGATGTCATTGATGATGTCAGAAGGATATTGGATGAAAGCTGAGAAAACAAGAATGTCTATTTGTACCCTATTGATTAAGTAAAGGTATTCTAATTGCATGGCCCATAGCAAGCTATGGATAACCTGGAGAAGGAGAATTCCAGAATACTTCATTGTGCTCATGCAGAAGTTGTATATGGATCAAGAGGCATTTTGTGAAAAGAACAAGGAACTACTGCATGGCTTAAAATCAGAAAAGGTGTGTGACAGGGTTATATCCTCTCATATTTATTCCATCTAAATGCTTAACAAATTATCAGAAAAACTAATTTATAAGAAGAAGAATGTGGCACCAGAATTGGAGGAAGGCTTATTAACAACCTGCGATATGCAGATGAGTCAAGCTTGCAAGCTTGCCGAAAGTGAGGACTTGAAGCACTTGCTGACGAAGATCAGGAATTGCAGCCTTCATTATGGATTGTGACTCAATGTAAAGAAGACCAAAATCCTCACAAGTGGACCAATAGGTAGCATCATGATAAATGGAGAAAATGTTGAAGTTGCTAAGAATTTTGTCTTACTTGGATCCATAATCAATGCTCTTGGAAACAGCATTCAAAAGATCAAAAAAGGAATTGCATTCAGTAAATCTGCTGCACAAAACCCTTTTAGAGTACTGAAAAGCTAAATGTTACTTTAAGGACTGGATGGTGGTATTTTCAATTGCCTCATATGCATGTGGTAATTGGACATTGTGCAAAGATGATCAAAGAAGAATTGATGCATATAACTTGTGGTGCTAAGAGAAGAATATGGAAAGCACCAGGGACTGCTAAAAGGACAAATAAATTTATCTTGGAAGAAGTATGACCAGGATACTTCTTAGAGGCAAGGATGGGAAGACTTTCTCTTACATAATTTGGACATAGTGTCAGGAGAGACCAGTCGCAGGAGAAGGACATCATGTTTGGTAAAGTAGAAGAAATATCCCCAAGGAGATGGATTGATACCATGGCTGCAATGGTGAACTTGACCATGGGAACAATTGTGAGGATGATCTAGGACCAGAAAATTTTTCGTTTTGTTGTATATAAAGAAACTATGGGTTGAAACTGAGTCAAACAGTTGAAACATCAGACATAAAATTCAGCAATACAGGTAACCTCCTCCCTAGAGGATGGACAACAGAAGAGTGGATAAAGGGAGACATTGGACTGTATAAGTTATGACAAAATAATAATAATTTATAAATTATCAAGGGTTCATGAGGGAGGGGAAGCAGAGAGGGAGAGAGAAAATGGGGAGCTGATACCAAAGGCTCAAGTGAAAAGAAAATGTTTTGAGAATGATCAGGGCAACAAATGTACAAATGTGCTTGACACAAAGAACGTATGTATGGATTATGATAAGAGCTGTGTGAGCCCCCAATAAAATGATTTTTAAAAAATCATCCTCTGGATGCTTAGGTATAATTGTATCTCCTTCTCCACCTTAAGCCAGATTAGATTAGTGAAACTAGCTATCATCTAGTTGATTCTATCTCAAAAGTGAGAAGCAGCATGCACAAACTCCAAACACTTAATTACATTTGCAATTGCATCACATTGAAAGCCTTCTCCTTTTTACTGCTCCTCTACTTTACCAAGCAAAGAGACAAAATTCTTGGTGACTTCAATCTATTGGTCCATTTGTGAGGATCTTAGTCTTCTTTTTTTGTTGTTGTTTTTTTTGTTTTGGGCATCACTGCCCTCAGGTGGTGGGAGTAGGAGGCCCAGCCTTTGCTCCATGGAGCTGGAATTGAACCTCCATCCCAGTGGGCCGCAGTCTCGCACACAACCACTACGCCACCGGGGTTCAGCCTTTAGTCTTCTTTACATTGAGTTGCAATCCATACTGAAGGCTGCAAACTTTCATCTTCATCAGCAAGTGCTTCAACTTATCTTCCTTTCAACAAGGTAGCTTGTGCCATCTGCATTGTGAAAGTTGTTTGTAAGCCTTCCTCTACTTCTGTTGCTGCGTTCTTCATATAATCCAGCTTCTCTAATTATTGCCTCTGCATACAGATTGAATAAATATGGTGAGAAAACCACCACAGCCTGGTAAACTGACAGGAGGTAGCTAACCTGACTCACAGTGACCTCTTATGTTTCAGAGTGGAACTATATTCTAAAGAATATTCAATGTCTAATACAGGGGTGCTCATTACATCAATTGCAAATGTAGTGTGGGTAGATCACATGGCATTAAAAATAAACATAAGCCCATTATCAATCCCATCACTGAATTGATATACAGTGCAGCCAATCAGATGCAATCTTAGGTGTCAAATACATGTGCAAATAACTGTGATAAGTGCAGCAAAACTGACAAGCTAAGTTATTGCCAATTTTTAATAAGAAAAGGTATTAAAATGAGTGGGGGTGCTAGATAAGTAAGAAAACAAAAGCGTATCACTTTCATATGGAATGGGAGATTTTGATACTAAAAGCTGACATTCAGCTCAAGTCTGAGTGCATGAAGAGTTCTGGAAATTACTTGCAGAGGGAAAATACCCAAACATGAGAAAATGTGCTACCTCCTTGATTGTATTATTCAGCTCTACTTATTTATGTGAGTCAAACTTTTCTCACATAAAGGTCATTAAGTCCAAGTACTGTTCCACCATGACAGATGATCATTTGGAAGTGTGCTTGAGTCTGGCTGTCAGCAGCTACTGTCTGGACTATGCATGCTTGGCTCATCCATTCGGTGCAAATCATCAGAGTAAACTCAGGTAATGACAAAAAATGTACATAGATAATTTTGTTGTGTTGTGCAATATGGACTCGTGGTTATGCAGGGTACATAAACATACTTTATGCATATAAAGAATTCTCATTGCATTTATGAATAAAGGTAATAAATAAAATAAATATATATTTTGCATTTTTGTAGTTGGCAGATCATTTTGACTTGATCATTTTATAAATAACTCACATACTGAAAAAGTATGAGCACCCCTGGTCTAATATTTGGAAAAAGATTGCCAGACCTTTCCTATAAGGAACTTGTGAATAGACACAAATCTCCAATTCTGTGATTAGCAGCTGAGCATGTTGAACATTTTTACCATTGAGAAATTCTCAGGTAAGAGTAGAGCTATAATATCCCACAATACATGCTATCCTCAACCATTAGGCCTAACCTCTTTAAAACAGGAAACAACAGCATAAAACTTAATTTTCCATTGCCTTATGAGCAGCAAAAAGCAGGAGCTGATAAGTGAGTCTCTCTCTTTTTTTTCGGTGGATATCTATGTTTAAATATCTCCTTTGAACCTAAGTGGAATCAGGATGAGCAGTTAAAGTTGAAAGAGCCTAGAAGCCTTTAATGATAAGTACAGGTTTGATGGCAAGTCAAAGAATTGCTCTTACCACTGGACCCAAGTGGGAAGGCCTTGGGTAAATACGAAAGAAATTATATTAGATGAAGCCACATCAAATTATGATTTTTATAGATCAAATGTGTGGCTCAGTATTTCCACTTGATATGCCTCAGCTTAATAGAAGGATTCAGCCAGTAAACACCACGTTTATACAAAGTCCTTTTCCACAAGGGTCTGGGTCATTCCACTTCTATTCACTTTGTTGTGGCCATCACCGTTATTGCCTCAGTGGAAAGGAGGGATGGAGGTGGGGACAGCAGATGTAAAGTTCCTCCATCTATCAACTTACCTGAGACAAAGCAAAAGTTAGAAGCAGAAGGCACTTACTCTAAGCACCTAATAGCATCTGCAATTATATCTGTGAAAGTCTCGGAGAGAATCTTTTCTGTGTTTATTCCTTAACTTCTGCTGTTATCAGCAATACTTGGTCCTTCTTTGTCTGTGAATGCATCCTAGTTCTGCTTTCACCCCCACATGGTGTTCTCCCTGTGTCTCTGTAGGTGTTTTTCCTCCCCTACTCATAAGGACACTAGTCATTGGATTTATGGCCCACCCTACCCCAGTAATCCTCATCTGAACTAACTACATCTGCAATAACCACTTTGTGAGATTCTGGGAAAGACATGGATTTTTAATTTTGAAGACACGAAGCTCAGTCTAGCTCAACATACATTTGATGAATAAATTAACAAATTGTCAATTTCACAAAATAAAACCTATGTATCTTAAGCTTTTGAAACAAGATGAGTAGCAAATAACATTTAAATCTTTATGAACTTTGAGAATAAAATGCAGTTACCATTTAAATTACATTTACAAAATTTTAATATCCACCTTCAGACTAAACTAAAAAAAATTTTTAATCCTATAATTACTCTAAGGGAATCCTGTGTGGATTCTATGTTTAAAATACTTTGTAAGGAGGTTAAAAAAGAACTGTTCTTGTGGCTTTTCCAAGACTAAATCTTTTTTTTTTTTTTTTTACATTTTTATTGGCATCTAATCCATGTATCATACAATTCAATTGCTCTTTTATCTCAAGGTCATTCATTCATCTAAAAAAGGACTGTGCAATCATTACTACAATCCATTTTAGAACATCCCCCCACCTACAGTTAACTTGCCTTTAAAATGAGTTGTGTAATCACAATAATTTCTAGTGGCCCCTCCCGCCTCCACCTTCGTTTCCTCCCAACATCCCCTCACTTCTCTATAACCCACCACTACCACCCTAAATCCCATATAAACCCTTGCATCGGTTATTATCTTTATGGATCCATTTCTTCTGTACTTCAAAAACTGAGAAATCCAATAAAAAGAATTAAAAAATTGAGATACAGTGGTAAGGATACAAAAATAATAATATAAAAATACAAATAATGAGTAAGAAAGAATAGACCACTCTCGGTATTTAAGACACTTACACCTAGAACTAATTTAGATTGGGTCAGTAGGGAGGTATCAAGTTTGATCCAGCATAATAAGGAGAACAAGGATGTCTGTCTCATAGCAAGGCTATTCGAGGCCATTGCCTGTGGTTATTGGGGGTCTGCAAGCTGCTTAATCTAACTAGTTTCCCTTCATCATATTTGAATTTTGTTATTGTCATCATTAGATGACACAAGTTAATGTGCTTCCTGCATGTGGACTTAGTTGACTCCTTACTTAGGTGGCTGCTTGTTTGAAGCTCTTAAGACCCCAGACATTATTCCAGTAGATAACTGGGCACCATCTGCTTTCTTCACCACACTTTGCTGTAGGAGCCTAATCTTCAGTGATCATTTCATGAAGGTGAGTGTCAAACAGAGTCATGTTATCAAAACTAACCATTTTTAGATTAGGGTTAGAGATAAGTAGGAGCCCAGAATTCATCTGCATGCTCATGGTATCTGCAGGACTTGAGTTTACTTTGGTGACATAATAAGACAAAATCAAAGCCCCATAAGAACAACTGCACCAATTATAGCAACAATCCAACCAGCAAACAAACAGAGAAAAACAAAACAGCAACAACAACAAAAACAAGGTGAAGACAGGAAAACAAAACCCAGAGAAATGAAAAAGTACAGTACCGTCAATCACCCCTCAGAGGTATAAGGCTATTGCACTGCTAACATCATCAATTTTCCCAATGACACAGTCCTTCAGACACTGTAGGTACGAGGAGTCTATGTGAGTATATTTCCACTTTGAGCCACAACCCAAGAGTTGCTGCCCTACACAGTTTGATCTCCCATTTGATTGTGCTCTGTTTATTCTAAGTATGGGGATCGGTGCCAGGGGGATCTTCTTGGATCAATTCTTCCAAGTACAGATTCTTCAGTAGCAGATTGAAACCTGTCATGCCATTTTAAGGTGAACATTGAGGGGCTAACCATATGTGATTCTGATTTTCTTTTCATTGGACACCCATCAAACTGGAGGTTCCCCACAAGGTGCAATGACTGCCATGTACACAGTGCTATAGCAGCCATTATACGCTTCCTCTCCCATTCAGGTGCCTTAGCCCTCAGTCAAAGGGTGCAGGCAACTATGAGATAGGACTCAGTTCTTTCAGCTAGGCCCCTATGTGAAGTCTTTCTGGTGTGACCCCTGCCTTATGCCCTGCTGACTACAAGATCAGCTTCCACAGGGCTGAGCCCTGGTGGCGTAGTGGTTGAGTGTGGGACTGCAGCCCTTTGGCTTGGCAGTTCAAATTCAGCAGCAGCAAGGTTGGGTAGCTCCCATGATCACCAGAGGACTGGTGATGCACACCCCCCCCCCAAAAAATAACTGAATAAATATATGCTAAAATTAAAAAAAAACACACATCAGCTTCCACAGTCATCATGGTGTTTAGTTCATGACATGGTTCACTGGAGGTTGGGTAAAAATGTTTTTGTAGTGTGTACCCAGGAACATAAAGTCTGGATTATTGTCCCCCCAGATTCTGCACAATCATTGTTTAGCATCCATTCTCAGATGTGAGGTTACTTCTTCCCAATCATCCACCATGCTCACTGACAGTACTATCAGCTTCTTCTCCAAATTATAGATGCCCCCTTCCTTAGTCTTAGCTTGATTTTCTGGTTAGATTTCCCTTCCATTTGTGTGGGGGTAAGGGTGGGAGGAGACATTGATCCATCCCAATCTTTTCTCAATGCTGTGCAGCCTCAAGTGGATGGTCTTCTCTTATACTCCTCCAGTTAAAGGAATGACCCCAAGCAAAGTGAGGTCTCCTCCTTCAAGTTGGCTCTTGTGAAGTACACAAAAGAGAGATGTTGTACAGTTCATGGCTAATAGGTAGTCTTCTCTCCTTTTGTTCAGGCATTGGTCTCTTAAGACTTTTTTAATGGTTGTTTCTTCTTATAGTAGTGGACTGAAGCAATAGTTGTCCTTTTGTGGTTGTCTTACTTCATTCAGCCTAATGGCTTTCAAGTCCTTACATGTCATACTGTGTTACAGGCTTTCATCAGAGTTTTTTAGGGATCCTTTGTATCCTATTGTGTGTGTATCATAGTTTCTTTTTTTTAATCATAGTTTCTTTATTCATTCTTCCACTGTTGGACATTTGGCAGCTTTCAGTTTCTTGCTATTGTAATTATCCATTTCTTCTAGATTGTCAAATTTGTTGTAGTTCATTTTTTCATAGTAGTGTGTTATGCTTTTTATGTCATTTAGATCTATTGTAATGTAACCATTTTCAGCTCTTATTCTGTATATTTGCATCTTTTCTCTTTTATTAAGCTTTCCAGTGGTCTACTTTGCTAATCTTTTCAGGGAATCAGATTTTTGATGATTTTTTTCCATTTTTTTGGTTTTGTTTTCCATATCATTTATTTCTGCTTTTATTTATTTATTTATTTGTTTATGGGCTTCACTGCCCACTGGTGGGAGTATGATGCCCAGTCTTGCTCCTGGAGAGCTGTTGCTGGATTTAAACTGCCAACCCTGTGGGCCGCAGTCCTGCACTCAACTACTATACCACCAGGGCTCAGCTTTGATCTGCTTTGATCTTTATGATTTCTTTCCTCCCTTTATTAGAGGGATTATGTTGTTCTTACTTCAGCTCTTGGAGGGTTGTTTTAGGTTGGTTTTATATTTCTCCTTTTTTTGCATCTCTGTGTTGATAACTATAAATTGGCTTCTGCTTACTGCTATTGTGTGGCCCAAAGGCTTTGATATGCTATGTTATCATTTAGTGTGTCTCAATGAATTTTAAAATGTCCTCCTATATATTTTTTATTACCCAGCCATTTTTGACTACTGTGTTTTTCAATCTCCATGTGTTTCTCTTTATGTTTCTGCTCATTTTATGCTGATTTCTAATATGATAGTGTTGTGGTCTGAGAATATTGATTGTAGAATCTCTTTTTAAAAAAATTTTTAGAAGCATGATTCATGGCCTGCTATGTGATCTATTTTTGTGAAAGTTCCATCTATGTTGGAAAAGAATGTTGCGTACTTTTTTGTTGTTGGATCTTTATCTGTCTAATGAGGTCATTCTTAGTGATTGCTATTGAGCTTTTTTGTGTCTTCATTGATTTTTTTTATCTTGATGCTTGGTCTTTCCTTGAGAGTGGTATATTAAAATATCGTGCTATTAATTCTGATGTGTCTATTTTCTTTTCACTTCTTTAAGGATTTTGAGGATATTACATTGGATGCAAATATGTTTATTATCATTATGGGTTCCTGATCTATTGTTCCCTTTATCATTATGTAGTATCCAATACTAGGTCTTATTACATTGTTTGCTTTGAAGTCTATCTTCTTGGAGATAATATTGCTACCCCTGCTTTTTTTGGTTGCTGTTTGCTTAATATGCTTTTTTTTTCAACCCCTGGTTTTTAATCTGTTCATGTTGTTGTTTGTGAAGTGTGCTTCTTGTAGGGAGAATATTGATGAATTTTGTTTTCTTATCCATTCTGCTACTCTATGTCTCCTTACTGATTCATTTAATCAATTGATTTCAGTGAAACTGTTGAAATGTATGTATTTTGCTACTGTCAATTGTGTGTTGTGTTTAGTTTACTTGTTCTTCCTGTGTTATTTCCTTGCTTTGGGTGTTGCTATGTGTGTGTTGGTTTTTGTAAGAAATTGTCTTCTATGTTGGTTTCAGGTTTGTGTGTTGTTGCTGTTAGGGTTTTTGTTTTTGTTTTTTGGTTCATTTTACTGCATTGAATATTTTTTTGTAGTGGTAGTCTTGGCTTTGTGAATTAGTTTAGTTTTTCCTTGATTTGGAATATTTTATTTCTCCATTATCTTTGATGAAAGGAAAATTAAGGGAAGGGGATATGAGCTGAAAGTTTTAAGACAAATATTAAGAAAAGTAAGACTAGAGTAAAACACAGGAGATCTGTGAATGTATGTTTATTTGGGTTCTAAACTTTGCTCAGGAGCTTGTAAAACCTGCTGCAGTTTCTCCTTCTTTTGTTATTCCAATGTGGTGGATGCATTCCAGAAAAGTTTAAAAAGTAAAAAAAGGAAAGCCCCTGAGTAGCTGTGTTTTTTTTTTTTAAGGTCTCAGGCTCTGCCAATCTGACAGGGAAGGGGAATTAGATTTGCCAAGTGGGGCTGGGGCTCCCTGGGCTTGTGCTCTCCCCTTACATCTCCTCTTGGCTGCCCTGGTGACTCACCCTCAGTAGGCTGTGTTGTCCCCTCTATTGGAGAGCCAGGGTTGTGGGTTATCCAACAGGCTTCTTCTAACCTGGGCGGAAAAGCCAATGCTATTTATAACCATCCAGACTAATCTCTTAGAATTACATTCCTGTAGCTCTGCCACTCCTCCCTCCCTACTAGCTCTTCTATCCAAAGACAGGAATCTGAGCTCAGCCAGCTGAATGCCTTGGGGAGATGACCAAGGGAATTCTAATCATCAAACATTGCTGCTCTCTAATTTTGGTAAATTTGTGCCCACTTATATTTATGCTGAAAATCCTTTGGTCTGAAAGTGTAGGATGTCTCGCTCAGTATTTCCTTCATGCTGTTCTCATCAGTATCCCTGCAGAGTGTGCTCTGCAGCAGCCAGAGAGGAAATCTTTATAGGATTAGACAGCCTCATCTTTTTCCCTCGGAGGAACTGTTTTCTAACTGCTTACCTTTCAGTTACCAGCCCAACACATAATTTAGTACACCACCAGGACTTATGCACTCTTGGTCATGAGGCAGCAGAAAGACAACAAACAAGCAGACACCGTAGATTTACTGACACAAAAGCTGCAACAATGACTTCAAACAATTGTGAGGCTGGCACAGGGCCAAGCAGAATTTCCTTGCGCTTGCTGATAAGGCCACTCTGAGTTGGAACTGACTCAATAGCACCTAAAGCAACATTTGGTTTAAATATCTTGAGAAAACACAGAACACTATTAAAATGGGTGTCTTTCTGATTCTAAGCTCCTTAACAAGGAAACCTTGTAAGTTATGAGTTGGGTTGCTGGCCAGAAGATCAGCAGTTCTAAGACACTAGGTGTTCTGAGCGAAAAAGATGAGGTTGTCTGCTCCCTGCAAGGTTTCCAGTGTTAGAAATGATATGGAGCAGTTCTGTTCTGTCCTGTACAGTGGTCGTTGGAAATTGGAATTAACTCAGTGCCAGTGAGTTTGGTTTGGGTGGAAGCTCTTTAACAGAAACCAGAAACCAGCAGAGAACTGAAGTTCTAACCTTGTCCTCATGGACTGTAAGGCCAAAGAGAAATGTGTTTATCTCTGTCAAAATAGTGTCACAAAAGCCAGCGCCTCCTTTCTCTCCCCCTTCCTCTTATTTGTCTCTATGCTTTTCCCTTATTCTCTTTTATTTCTTCCTTTTTCCCTTCTCCTCTCTTCTTTCTTTTCTTTTAAAATTCTATTTCATTTTGTAAATATTAACACCCTTTTTTCCTGATCTGAGTATTTGCTTACAGATTTCTCCAGCTCCACCCACTATCTCTTTCTGCCCTTTCTCTCCTTTTCCTTCTGAAATATATTTCCACGATACTTATTAAGTCCTATTACCCCAAATAAAATATACTTTCTCATTATTTTATAAGCTTCTTGGTGCATTAAGATGGCCTATTATTAGCAGTATTAGTAGCAGTGGTAGTAGTAATACTATTTTATTCTCTCTCTTCTTCCCACACACCTTCCCCATGTACTTCCCCTTCTCCCTAGAAAGAGGAAAGAGAATGAGAGAAGGCAAAGACAAGAGAGGCTGTTAGGGAGAGCAGCATTTCCCTCTGATTAGGAAATAATAGTACTTTGGGAAAAGTAGGAAACAGAGTTATCCTGTCTATGATGGAAAAGAATCCCTATAGTAGCCAGGTTTGAAAATTAACTGATCAGTTACTTCTTAGAAAAATCAAAAAGCAAAGAAAAATTATCCAAAGACCTTTGAAGGTCACAAGGGAATTCTAAGAGCTCAAGAGCTATGGGCTTCACAGTTTGTAAAATTGAAAGTGAAAGAATGAAAGTATCTTTAAAATAACAAGAACATAAGAGGAGGATTTTGGAGGGTGGGGAGTAACTGTCAAATTTAAGAACTGAACCAAAGTTCTTATATTTCTAAGTTTTTAAAAAATCTTTTTATTGTGAATTAAGAGTTACAGAGCATATCATTAGTTTTACATTCACAAACATACATAGTTTGTTTCATCTCATTAATTGCTAAACCATATTAAGGTTTAAAATAATCCACTCTTAAAGATTAACAGGGGACCATATAAGCAAGTACAAAGCACAGCAGGTTAGAACAGAAGGACTGGTCCGAGGAAGGAAATGAGATAAATGATATTACCTGAAGGAGATTGCAAGAAATTAGATGAAGCAAAATGCATGTGGGTTGTTAAAGGTAAAATTGATGATTTACTCTGAAAACCACAGGCATGCATTGTTTTTGCATGCATTCATTGTACCAATGTATTTTTAATAAAACATTGTTTTTAATTAAAAAAGAATTTAAACATTATTTTGAATGCAAGTGTTTTGAAAATGTTAGCATTCTATTTTGGGCTCCTGGATGCTATTTGGATTAAAAATTTATTTTAAAAGACTCTGGATAGTGCTTGCTATGGCAGCACATATACTAACAGCCTCTGGAGAGCTCCCCCTATCTAATATTTAGGGATAAGAGGAAAATGGTCACTAAACAAAGTGCTTGAGAGAAAGAAGTAAAGAGGACAAAAGTCACAAATCTGACCTGAATAATTAAAACTGTAGATCTTCCCATGATGCAGGCTGATCCTGATCTGGTTTCCAAAATTTCTGCATTTTTGGTTTGTATTGCTTTGTTTGTTCATATTAGAGTGTATCTCAAAAGTGTTACGTCAGTGGCGGTCATCCTTTTGAAGTTGTGTTATGCTTTTCCACTTCTGGCAAATGAAACCCAGGATTGATAAACCTATTGGGACAACAAGTAGAAAAAGTGGCTTGGGGTGGTGGGGGAGGGAAGTACAATGGTGGTGGTAGGATAGAGGAAGAGGATGTCAAGGATTCCATGTAGGAGAAGATTGTTTGACAACTGATTATGGTAGCAATTGTACAATTCTAAATGATATGATTGAAATATGACATTGTAGGATATGTGTATTAAATCCCAACTAAGAAAAAATTCAAAACAACAACAGAATCTATTGAAAAGTTTAACTAGAAAAATTTTCTGTTTTATTCACACCTTAGTTAGATATGACTATGAAAAGGAAGGCTTCTTTTTGAATCACAGAGCTTAACAAAGAAACCCTCGCCTAAATGCATCAGCATGCACACAAAAAAGAAGGAGGCCTCCCAAATACATCTCTCTGGGACCCAGGAACGGTGATAAATACCCCCAACTGTCCATATGATTTTGGAATTTCTCTCCAAGACTCTTACTCTTCCTAGTTCAGTGGCATGGATCTCAATATCCAAGGCAAGAATAAGATTTTATTAAAACTAATCTCTACTGAATGTCTAGTCTTAGAATATATTTAATATTTAGTGAATGTTTATTATATGCAGGTGCATTAGATAACACAAATAGCACACCCTGCTCCTAATCAAAATGGCAGTTGGAGCTTATTCAAAAGAATCTCAGAAGAAAGGCTTCCAGATATACTTACCCCCAACCAACCACTGGCAACTCTGTAAAGCACACTCTCTATTCTGATACATACGGGGCCTTCTTGAGTCAGAACTGACACAGCAGTAACTGGTTTTACTAAACAGGAAGCTTGCAGAACACTTCCAAGAACAGAAAGGTAACCAGACACAGACCCCAATCTCTAGGGTTAACAGAAAGGAAAGGATAAGTGCATAAATAGCATCAAACATGTAAGTATGTACTTTAAGGGTGGAACAGATCAATTTCAGAAAGCTATCAACATATGCAGATAATGTATAAGGAAGCTATCATTAACTCACCTTCCCGATAGGATCCCTGAAGACAAAATGGGTACATGAAAGCTAATGATGCTGGCTATTAAGAGATATAGTGGGAAAAAAAGAGAGAGAGATAGGTCTGCAGTCTTAAAGGCTTGAAGCCAAGCAAGCAGTCATCTAGCAGGGAAACAGCAAAGTCCACATGGCAGGAGCACACCAGCCTGTATGATCAAGAGGTGTCAATGAAAATAGGTGTCCGGAAAAAAAAGAAAAGAAAATAGGTATTAGAGGTTCGAAAACAATTAAGAATTTTTATGTGAAGGACATAGACAAAGAAGAGACCCCCAAACCACCTGTGAGATAATGGGACAGAAGGGGTAATATATATAGGGGGCAGCACAGCACTGAAGTAGCACATAACTTTCCTCTAAGTTCTTTAATATTTCCTCTTCCTATTATTATGGTGAGTCAGTCCAGATAGACTAGAGGAACAAAATTTCAGAGACACGCATATAGGTGTAAGGAAAGGGTTTATATACAAAAGAAATGTGACCCTCAGAACGCATCCTAATCCAGTCCAGTGCAAAGTCATAAGTCCAATATTAACCCATATGCCCGCAATAAGTCTATAATGTCTGCTTCCAACTCAGAAAGTCACAGGTCAGTGGGTGCAGAATTCTGGCGCTAGCAGGGGTCTCCCCTTGGCTCCTCGCTTCTAGGGCTCAGGTCCATCAACAGCATGCCACTCCAGCTTTAGCGGTCTGTCTTTAGCGGTCAGGGCAAAGCCGTGTGGTCTCTCCGCTGGCTCCTCCAACTTCTCCAACACTGCCAGCTTGTCTTGTCCGTGATTAAATCTCTGAAACTAACTCTCAACAACTGGGGAAGATAGCTTCTCATCTTCACGAGGGAAATACCACGAGATTTCCCAGGAGTCTCAGGTGAAAGCCATGCCCACACAGAGGCCTCATCAGCTACTCAATGGCTTTCTCCTGATTAACAAGGCCACACTCCACCCCTACATTTCAATTATAAAATTAACATAAGCACATGACTGCCACATATGGTCTTAGTTTTACCTCATTAATCCTGCTAGACCTGCTTACATTTATGGGTATAATTTGTGTAATTAAGATCACTCGAAACATGAAATCTAAAAGTGATAAACCCTTTAGAAATTGTAACTGGAGCAATGATTCCCTAAGGTACAGAAAGTGGTGGTGGTGGTGGGGGGGGACTGATATCAATGATAACTATATAATCCCAATTAAGAAGAACAAATAACAGAATGATAAGTGAGCAGATAGATTAGGTGGTTTAAGATGGCGGGGGTGGTAAAAATAGTAATATCATTTAATATAATAAAAAGAATTCTTGGGTGGGGATAAAGGAAAGCTAATACCAAAGAGTACAATAAGAAAGAATATGTTTTGAAAAATAGTGGTGGAAAAAACTGCACAGGCATGCTTATGCTTAAACTATCCTTTAGGTCACTGGTATGATTCTCTAACTCCTCAAGTCTGTTATTGGTAACGTGTTAAGTTGCTACTTGATTTTGTTATTTCACCCCTTAGGTCTTGCATTTCCTTTTGGTGCGTGGCCTTTATCTCCTCTATCATTTCATCCTTTTTCCATATTGCTTCTTTCATACCCTATATGAATCCAACCAGCATTCTGAAGTTTTCTTTCTGTGACAGGTTAATGGCTGCTTCTTCTGTGCACATTGTTAAAGTCATGACTTCTAGTATTGTCTTTTGTTTCAACTGTTTTCCCATGGAGACTATGGGGTCTGGTTGCTGTTTATGTGTTGTTTTAGAAGAGCCCGGCACCATCTTCCAGAGAGTCACAGAGCACTGGGCTCTCTTTTGGAGACATGTAGGCATGATTCTTCAAACAACTTGCAGCTAACTTCACTGAGGGTCAGGTTACTGCTTTATCTTCCTGTGGTTTCACCCTTACCCTAGCCAACCAGTATTCCATCATTTGGCAGACAAGTTGGATGATCCTCTCAGGGGTGCTGGTCGGATGGTTATGGAAGGATGGCACTTCACAAGCCATTCTCCCAAGAAGCCATGGTAGTGTGGTCCATGGTGGCTTGTTGCACTTTGAATGGTGTGTGGTGGTGTCTACTGCAATGAGAGTGCTGCTGAGGGCAGATGCCTTGGTGTAAAGCATGGTGGATAGCTTGTGGAATTACCGTAGTCAAGGAGATCACTGAGGAGGTTAGGCAGATGTTCCCTTAGCAGCACGGAGCACCACAAAGAGCAAGCTAGAGTTTCCCCAGCCACTTGTAGGGCCCTAGGTAGGAAAGGTGAGAGTTCCCCCTGTGTTTGAAGGGATGATTCCCCCAGCCATTTGGGGTGCAGTGGAGGGTAGGCTGAACTGCCCCAACAGCATGTAAGGCCACCAAGTGTGGGTAGGAACTCCATCAACTGGGTGAGCAGAGTTGTACTAGGTGGAGGGGAGTATCTGGAGTCAGTAGTGGCATGTGAAGGGGAAGAGAAGAAAAAGAGAGAAAGGGAACAATAAAAACAAAAATAAAAATAAGCAAAAGGAAAAAAGAAAACTGAGCCTGTTGAGACTGTGGTGGGAAAGAGAGAAGAGATAGAAGAAAAAGGGGGAAAAAATTAAGAGATATCTGATACCTGATTGCCTGATCATGAGACTGGGGTTTTTAAATCCTGCTCAAAAGTGTCAGGTGGGCGTGCCCCGCCTTGGTCTAGAGCCCTGCGTATCCTGGGTGGTATTGTCCTAGTCAGTAAGGTCAGCACGGAGGCCAGGCGTGATTTCTGCAGCAGCTTTAGGTTTTAGAGAGGGCTGGTATAGCTGCCGTGTGCTGTGTGCAGCACTGCCACAAAGGGCAGGCTAGAGCATCCCACATTGGGTGGGAGAAGTTGCCCTAGGCAGAGGGTAGGGACCTAGAAGTCAGCAATGGCATGTAAAAGGAAAGAGAGGGAGAGAAGAAGACAGTGAAAAGATGAAGAAATAAAGAGAAAACACAGGAAAGAGTGAAGGGAAGGAGAGAGAAGAAAGAGAATTAAAACAATACAAAATAAGATGATCTCTGTAAAAAAAAAAAAAAAAAAAAGGGTGGGGGGAGTAAGGAGCTAGCTGAATCCTGATTGCCTGACCTGGAGGGGTTTAAATGCGGCCTCAGGGGGCAGATGAGTGTGTCCACTTTGATGTAAAGTCCCATAGATGCTGGGTGGAATTACCCTGGTAGTTCTGATCACAGTGTAGGTTAGGCAGAAGTTCCTGCAGCAGTGAGGAGCTCGGGATGACTTGTGTAGCTGCCTTGTGTTGTACGCAGCACTGCAGCAGGTGAGAGAAAGTTTCCTCTGCCACCTTCAGGGACAGGAACAGGGAAGGGATCACCCAGCCACGAGAAAGGGTGGACAGGATTTCACCAGCTGTGTGTAGGGCCACCATGGCCAGGCAGTAACTTCTGCCATTGGGCATATGGAGTTGCCCTAGTTTGTGCTGAGACTGGCAAATGCCCCAGATAGCTCAGAGAAATTTGTAGGTTTTTTGTTGGTTTGTTGGTTTATTTGTTTTTCTGGTCAACTGGAGCTGAATTTTCCCGCTGGCTATAGGCAGTCACTTTATGCTCCGTGAAGCTGTGTTCTGAGCCTGGTGTTTTCCCCAGCAGCTCTTCATTATGTTGAAAGCCTCGGGCTTTGCTCTGGATATTTCTCCTGGCATTCTTTAGCTCTGGATACCTTGTTGTGTCGATGTATGTGAAAGGATGGCATTCTGCAGGTTTGCGTTAGAATTAAACAAAGGGCCACAGCCTGGAACTGGAAGTTTTAACCAAGAAAATATTGTTCCTCCTTTTTATATTGGGCTTGAGGGGTGCTCTGATTTTAGGGCTATCACGCTGACCCCCCAGGGGGAGGACTAGGCTATTAGAGAGGCTGTTTTTATCCGTCAACTGGAACTGAATTCCCACCTGGCTATCCGCTATTTCTTTGTGCTCTGCCAACCTGCAATCTGACATAGATAAACAGCCCAGTGGCTCTCCAAGAGCTGGAAATCTATGGCTACCCATGCTGGCAAGGGCAGAGGTGGGGAGAGGTGGCAAGGAACGTCTGATGTATCAAGTCTGCTCCTGGCTCGGAGAAGAGCTACCAGCCCTTAGACTGCAAGCTCGGGGGAGCTAGCGATGCAGGGAACTCAGGTGGGGGAGGTTGTGAACAGCTTTTGGAGACTCTCCTTGCACCTGGGATTATGACCACTTTGAGATAGTCTGGAGTAATTGCTGTTTGCTGCAGGCCTAGGCCACAGGCAGGGGCACAGGTCCAGCAGAGCCTACAAGTTGGAACAATGGACCAAGAACATTTCAGTTTCTGCTTACTCGTCTTCACTGCTTCTGTTTTTTGTTTGTTCTTTTCTTTATGTTTTACTACACTAAAAAATATTGTTTTAAAATAGTTTAACTGCCCGGGCTGAGCCACCGTGGCATAAGTGGTTGAGTGCGGGACTGCAGCCTGCGGGCTTGGCGGTTCAAATTCAGCAGTGGCTCTCAGGAGCAGCGCTGGGTAGCTCCCACGACCACCAGAGGTCAGTGATGCAAAAAAAAAAGATTTAAAATAGCTTAACTGGAGTAGAAGGAAGGAGTGTTAACTGTACACCTATGAGGTTAAATAAGATAAAGGAAGTGGAAGTACCTCTTGTAACCAGACTCAGATACTGACCACCAAACACTGCAGTCAACTACAGAGGCAAGGTGAGAATCAGTGAGTGTTTTAGTAACAGATCTGGAAAGACAGCTGTATAAAATCTCCAAGACTGTCTTATCTCATTGCATATAGTAGGGGTTTTTATATTCCTCTGGGTCTTAGAATTTAAGTTTCAATACAATTGCCTTTCTGTTAATGACTATATTATTAATAATTCTTTCATCACATGAGCTGGTGTGAAATCTTCCAGGTGGACTTAGCTGACACTTCCTTCATTTAGTCATGTGTTAATACAAGTCTATAAGACTTTAGGGTTCTATTATTTCTGACAGTGGGCCATCACCTGATTTTATCACCACATTTTGCTATGAAGCCGTATCTTCACATTATGAGAACTAATTATTCTTAGATTAAGGCTTTTGGTAAGTATGAGATCAAAAGCCACTCATCTCCTCCCTGCAACTACTCTGTGGGGGAACGCTCCATTGTCCACAGATGAGCTTTGGGTTTCTGCTCCATCTTTCCTCCATTCTCACCAATGTATTTTTGTTTATTTGATTACTGTTTGTTGTGAATCTTCTGGTGCCTGTTACCTGGTATCAATGACACATCACAATTACAGCAGCTGGTATGCTTCTTGTAGGTGGGCTGGTTGCTTCACTGTTGGATGGCAGCTTGTTTAACTTCAAGCCTTTAAGACCCCAGACACTATATCTTTTAATGGCTGGGCACCATCCTCTGTCTTCATCACAGCTGCTTTAAGCACCCATTTTAATTTCAGCAATTATGGGGTGGGGGTGTGTGAGCATCACAGAATGCCAATTTGTTATAAAAAGTGTTCCTGTGTTGAGGAAAGGTATGAGCCGAGACCCACCTGCAGCCTCAGTCTATTGCCTTATAAATATATGTACATAGGTCAATACCACTATTGTTAGGGATTAATGTATTTGCATAAGTGCACACCTCTGTTGATCTCCCTGTCTATGCCTTTGCTTCCTAGAGCTTGCCTCTGTTTCCTTTTGCTTCCTCCTACCCCGCCATCACTTTTCTCCTTCTTCCATCTCTTAGTGCTTCTTCTCCACTAGGTTGGTGTTGCTCTAATGCTCACAGGATCTCTACCCTCTCCTAGATGCTGGTTCCATTTCCCTACTTGTTCCTCTGTCCACTCATCACATCCTTCTCCCCATATCATTTGGCAGTTCTTTCTTTTTAAAATCATTTTATTGACTGGGTCTCATACAACTCTTATCAAAATCCATACATACATCAATTGTGTCAAGCACATTTGTATGTTTGTTGCTATCATTCTCAAAACATTTCCTTTCTACAGAGCCCTCATTTTCCCCCTCCCTACCCATCCCCTTCTCTCACAAACCCTTGATAATTTATAAATTATTATTTTGCCATATCTTCCACCATCTGACGTCTCTCTTCATTCACTTTTCTGTTGTCCATCCACCAGGGATGGGATTATATATAGATCCTTGTAATCGGTTCTCCCTTTCTACCTCCCTTTCCCCTTCCCCTCCTGGTATTACTCCTATCATTATTGGTCTAGAGGGGTTTATCTCTCCTAGAATCTCTGTGTTTCCAGTTCCTATCTGTACCAGTGTACATCCTCTGGTCTAGCCACATTTGTAAGGTAGAATTCAGATCATGATAGTGGGGGTGGGAGTGGGGGAAGGAAGCATTGAAGAACTAGAGGAAAGTTGCTTCATCAATGCTACACTGCACCCTGACTGGCTCATCTCCTCTCTGTAAGTCCTCTGCAAAGGGATGTCTAGTTGCCTACAGCTGAGCTTTGGGTGCCCAATCTGTGCTCTCCCTCATTTACAATGACTTGATTTTTTGTTCTTTGATGCCTAATACCATCAACACCTTATATTCACATAGGCCGATATTTGGTATTTCTAAAAATACCATTAATCTAGCCAGTGACATAGAATTAAAAATACTAGTAAAGTCTCTTAGACTAAAACACATGAAGCATTCACAAGTATAAATTTGAAAGTTAAGTGACAAAACACTGCTAAAGAAAACAGTAGATTATATATAGGTTTTTAGGGAAACTATTTGCATAACAAGGCACATTACAGAAAGTAAGGAAAACATTAAAATAGCATACATATGATATTCTCAATTTGCCAATTATTGGACAACTTCAAAGTAATAGAGATTTGAATCAAAGTTCAATGACTTCAAAGTCCACAACCTTGGGATAGCAGTCCTCTTCTTCTCACACTAGGATGTTTCAGCTTAAAGTTCAAGAGTATGTAAAGTCCCTTAATTTGCAACAGGTGAGTTTAATGCACAATCCAATTCACATGGTGGAGTTTTCAAATATTGTGTCTTTCTGATGGGCTTTATGAAGAAAATTGTAGACCCTGAAAACACAAAAATTAAAATCTGGTCAGCAAATAGAGTGATTGTGGACTGAAAGGAAACTTGGTTAAAATGTATAATTAGTAAGATAATACTGTACAAATTCTCTCACTGGGAGTCTATACAAAGCATATTAAGCATTTCTTCAAAGGCAGGCTGCTCCTCTCTGGTTTATTTACCAACAGAAGTGAAATTACTCCCCTGTAAAATAGCATTAACTCTCTCTTTTCTGGTAATGAATTTCCATAGGAATTCACTGAACATCATTATAGGAGTGTCTACTAAATTGGATTGTAAACACTAGGCAGACACATTATATATTATTCCAGGTTTAAAAATAACATGAGACTAAGAACAATAAGTATTATAAGATATTTACATATATTCAAGTAGTAACAGAAGCAGCTACATTTTGTAAAAACTTCAAGTTGTGTATGAATAAGGAAATCTAGTCCTTATTCGGCTACAAATAAGGATCCATTTGTAGCAGAAAGTCTGTTGATTCTATTTTAAAACCCATATCTCTAATCTTAATAGCTTCTCTAATCATTAGTTCAGGAATTTGTTAAATCTTTTAATAGAAGCTTTCCATTTGAGACTTATGATAATGTAAACCAACAAGTTAAATAATTTGAGAGAAATAGGCAAAGTAGTTATGCATCTACAAAGGATACTTTTTAAATGCTCACTATATTCTTACATATAACACTTAAAGAAACCTTTAACCTATGTAGTGGTTAATATTCATTCTTGGCAATTTGGGATAAGCTATAATTCATGAACATCATCACCTTTCAGAGTTATAGAAATTTGGTTGAGACTGGTAGGCCCCAACTCAGGATATTATTCTTTTTTAACAAGGCCATTTTCCCCTGGAAATTTTTGGTTAAGAGTCTCATGGGGTCCACAAAGCAAAAACTTACCTGGAAGTGTGGAAACTTGAGTGACCATAGTTCAGTCACAGTTAAATATGTACATAAATGCATACATAAATTGAAAGACTTAAGTGGGAAATTCACACACCAATGCAAAACCAAACAAAGTTAATTAAAAGTTGGAAGGACCATCAAACTAAAAGGAAATATCTTAAAATACAAACAGAAATGTGGGCAAAGGGAGACAGCAGATGGTGTAAGACATGAAAATTATAATAGTTTATCACTTACCAGGGGTCCCCAAGAGTGGAAGGGAGGAGAAGGGAGGGAAAAAAGACCTGATACCAAGGGCTCAAGCAAAAAGAAAATGTTTTGAAAATGATGAAGGCAACAGATGTACAAATGTGTTTGATACAATTGATATATGGATTATTATAAGAGCTGTAAGAGCCACCAATAAAATGATTTATTGATGGAAAAAACTTTCAGCTATAGCATGAAACATATAACACAAAATCACACTTTCTGTCATTTTTTCTAAGCTGTATAATTGAGAAATTGTTGGAGTGATCTATTTGTAATTTATTTTCATCTTTACTTCCACTGGCCAAATATACTTAATCTCATCATTTGTATTTACTATTAGACTGTATTATTATCGGGCTGAGCCCTGGAGGCCTAGTGGTTGTGTGCAGGACTGCAGCCCACAGGGTTGGTGGTTCAAATCCAGCAGCTCTCCAGGAGCAAGGCTGGGCTTCCTATTCCCACCAGGGGGCAGTGATGCCCACAAAAATATTTTAAAAAAATAAAAATTAGCACTTTAAAAATAATATATTATTATCATTTATGATATTTCGTGGTAATTCACCTGCCTTTTTCTATTTTGGGAAGAATGCTACTAAATATAATATATCACAAATTTTTTTAATATTTCATTTTTTCTTATTTGTTGCCATAAAGCAAAGTTCACTTTCCCTCAAACCTTCTATGACTTATCACACACCCTCAAGTTAGCTTTTACTATTGTTCACATTATGATACAAGTACACAATTTGCTTTCATACAAAACTGCTTTCTCTTCCTTCTTAAAAAAAAAATGGAAAAACTTATCATCAGTCATTCTGTTTTCATTCACTTTTCACCTCATGTTCCACTAACTTCTTTCACATGGGTTCATCACTCTAAATGTTTTTACTAATTGAGAAACATTTTCAATTGTTTTCAATAGTTACATTTTACTAATTGAATATGATACATGTTTTAAATTAAGGAAGACTAATTTAAAAAGACTCCAAGTCAAAAATCAAATCCTAATCAAGTCTATAGGCAAGAGTTAGACCCACAAGAAATAAGTTAGCAATTAAATTATACTTCATTTAAAAAATGATGCAAAATACATCTACTATAACAATCAGATAAAATAGTAAGCTCAGCGTTTATGATGCTTGAACAACGGTTTTGGTATCTTAATGACCCCATGGGTGAAATAGTTCTAGATGACTCTATACATCAAATTATCCAGACACATGGCCTATTTTACAGCAATATAGAGAGGTGTGAAATATAATTCTATGATTTCTAGGATGTGACAAAGAATTAAACTTTCAGTCAAACTGGTAAGATTTAGGTTGTCCATCACACAATTATTTCTTTAGCCATTGTTCGCAAATACCTCCTATAATAACTCTTTAAAGTGAAAGAAAGTGAACACGCTGCTTAGCATAATATATATATATAAATTCTCAATTACAATAAACATTTATTTACTCAGTATTAGTAATTCACATAGAAATTTTAAAAACAATTTATGTACCCAAAACACTACTGAAATACAGTTCAATTATATTTAAACTTTTGACAACTAAATTTAGTTTCTTAGATTCTCTAAAATATCTACATTTTAATATAAAGTATCAAGTTAATTTTAATTCATAGCTAGCATCCTGATAGGATAGAACAGAAACTGCTCCCTAGGTTTCTGAGAATGTAAAATTAAAATGGTAACATAGTGTTTCATCTATTTTCTTTTTCCTTTTAAAAATTTCAGCTGATGTAGACATTACTAAGCAATCACTGAGTGTGAACATTTTTATCACTATTTCTTATCTCTCTTCTCTGATTCACACAATCACCAAGCAACAAGGCTGAAGCAGCCACCAGTGGAGGGGAGGGAAAGGGCAGATGCCTTTTCAAATTCTGTATTTTTACATGCATATCTGAACTAGCTCAGGTAAAGTAAAGTCGGGTAAATAAAGGCTTTGGTTTTAAGGTTGATATACATACAAAAAACCTGTCAAAGAGGAAAGTAAAAGCTTGAAGACAACAAGCGGCCATCTAGTTCAGAAGCAACAAAGTCCACATGGAAGAAGCACACCATCCTGTGTGACCTCAAGATGTCAAAGGGATCAGTTTTCAGGCATCAAAAAAATTAAAAATCCAGGATTTATGATCTGTTCTGGACCAGGGTGAGAGTTTCAATACCAGGAAGGTGAAGGGAAGGTAGAGTAGAAAGGGGGAACTGATTACAAAGATCTGCATAGCCTCCTCCCTGAGTTGTGGACAACAGAGAAGTGGTTGAAGGGAGTCATCAGACAGTGTAAGATTTGAGAAAATGATAACAATTTATAAATTATCAAGGGTTCATGGGGGTGGAGGGTAGAGGAAAGGGAGGTCTGGTGGGAGCAAATACCAAGAACTTAAGAGTTGTACGAGCCCCTAATAAGATTACTTTTCTTCTTTTTTTTTTCTTCAGGGGAGAACGTGAACACAGTCCCCCACTACTACAAATTATGCGGTCTGTTTCCCACATTTGGGAAAATCGCAGGAGTCAGTACATACGGAGAGCAAAGGATAAGCCTTGCCCTGGGAAAACCACTTTCGTGATAATGGTAGCTCTCCTGCCAGGTAAGCATCCCAATAAAATTAATTTTTAACCTGTCAAATTGAACTACTTTATTGATTAAAACATTAAGACAATTTAATTTATAAGCACACACATATTATGAAATAGACACTGAGTTAAAACAAAAGAATGGAAAGGGGAAAAATGAAATAATTAATTTCCCTTCCTTCCTGATCCTAGGTGGGGAGTTATAAATGCATATATATAAAGGATTTTTTAAAAATCCTTTTTCTGAGCCCTGGTGGCCTAGTGGTTGTGTGTGGGACTGCAGCCTACAGGTTTGACAGTTCAAATCCAGCAGCAGCTCTCCAGGAGCAAGGCTGGGCTTCCTACTCCTACCAGGGGAGTGATACCACCAAAAAAAAATCCTTTTTGGGGGCTCATACAACTCTTATCACAATCTATACATCCAACCACTGTATACAAAGCACATTTGTGCATTTGTTGCCATCATCATCATCCTCAAAACATTTTCTTTCTACATAAGCCCATTTAAGGGCCTTTTTCTCCAGAGTCTAAATCAGTGATTCTCAACCTGTGGGTCATGACCCCTTTGGAGGTTGAACAACTATTTCACAGGAGTCCCCCAATTCATAACAATAGCAAAATTACAGTTATGAAGTAGAAATGAAAATACTTTTATAAAAAGAAAAGAAAAGAATTTTATGGTTGGTGGGATCACCACAATGTGAGGAATCATATTAAACAGTCATGGCATTCGGAGGGTTGAGAACCTCTAGTCTAGATGGTATGTAGGCCAGGTTGTACTATACTGTTCCCTTTCTAGTTATAGGAGCATGTTCATAAACTTCTGAAACAGAATTAATCTTAATAGACATTTTCCTTCAGGATGAAAACTTTCATTTTAATCATTACAATGGGTAGCCAAAACAGACCAGATTAAAAACAAAACATAACAAAATAAATGTGTGAGACAATCCAGGGGAGTAAAACAGAAAGTTTCACCAGGAACTCAATTCACAGATAGAGCATTCAGACTCTTAAGAAAAACATGAACGATGGGACAGGTCAAAGGGTGCATGTCCCAGAGTTCCCCCGGTCGAAAGAATCTCTGCAGCTCCTAGACGTTCTGCAGTGCACTTTCCTGAGGTTCCTGCACTGATAGCCCACACCATCACCCAGAAAGTAAGAAGAGGGAATGCCTTTACTTATCTAGGATCCCTTCATGGTCACCAAAATGTAACTGGACTCAAAGTCCAGCCACTGGCTGCCTCATTCAATGAACATTTTATTAACAGATCTCGAAGTACAGTGGGATAAAATCTTCAAGAAGTCATTGTCTTCTCATACACTCAAAATTGTTATACTCCTTTGGGTGCCAGTACATTTGATCTCATAGAGCCACCAGTTGTACATCTTGGGAATTGCCTGCACCTCTGCTTCAGACAAGACTGATGTTATTAAAGGAAGCATCTGTCTAAGGTTACCTCCTTTGACGCATGAGCTCATGTCCTTCACCTCCTTTGAAGCTTGAGTCTGTGTCCTTGTGGTTTTACTCATGGTCAATTACCTTATCCTAATTTAGAGTCAACAATGTGTCAGTACAATACTAAATCACTCAGCCTATATGCTTGGAGTGCATTCGCATGGAAAGTTATTAAGGGAAGTAATGATTAAAGGGTTTTAAACTTAGTATCTACTTAATCCTCTTAGGTAAAGCAAGATCAAAGCAAAATTCATTAAAAGTCCCTCGTTCAAGAGTTTCTCCAGCTTCAGGGGACTAAAACCTGAAATGTGATAAATGAAGCAAGAGATCCCTTCTCTCATTTTCACTGCCATCAAATCATTTCCAACTCAAAGCAATGCTGTAAGACAGGGTAGAACTGCTCCAGTGAGTTTCTGAGAGTGATTCTCTTCACTCGCATAGAAATCCTCATTTTTCTCCTGAGGAGCAAGCACTTGGTAGTTTCAAACTGCTGACTTTGTGGTTAACTGCTCCATGTATCGCCCTTATACCACCAGGGTGAACTATCTAGAACAGCACTATCTTATGTAACCAGTGCTACTGTAACAGAAATATCACAGGTGGGGGTGGGGGGGTGGGGGTGGGGGTGGCTTTAAAGTACAGAAATTTATTTTTCACAGTTCTGGATGCTGAGCCCAAATTAGGTCGGTGTTAAATCCTCTAGGTGGTCCTGGGCATTTCTTTGTTCCTTGACTTGTATCTGTCTTCCTTCTTGTATATATTTCTCTGGGTCTCATATCCTTTTTTTTTGGCAGGGGGGGGGCATCACTGTCCTCTGGTGGTGGGAGTAGGAGGCCCCGCCTTTGCTTCTGTAGAGCTACTGCTGTATTTGAACCTCCATCCCAGTGGACCACAGTCCCATGCACAAACACTATGCCACCAGGGCTCAGCCCCATATCCTTTTCTATAACCCAGGAGTGATTGAGTTTAGAATACACCCAAACTATCATGATCATATTAGCACAACAAAGAGAAGCCTGCCTCCAAACAAGATAACTTTCACAGGTACTGAGTTTGGGACTTCAACAACATTTTGGGGAATGCAACAATCCAATCCATAACAGACATCTCACACATAGTGTGGGCTCTATAAATCGAGATTATTCTCACAGAAGCAAGAAGATGTGTGCCAGAATCAAGTTTAGTAAAAAACACATAACTATGAAGGATGTTATAAAGGATTAGATTGGCAAGGTGGGTTTTAGCCAGGCTGCGAGATATAGGATTTGCAACTATAGCTTCCAGGTAGAGGGTACATTGAAGATTTTTGACAGGAGAATGAATCAAGCTCTGCTTTTAAAATTTGATTGTAACCAAAAAAAAAAAAAATTCAGACAAGTTGTCTTGTCACACAATAAGGAAGAGATCATGGGAACATTGTGGGGATGAAAGTGAGGAATGAGATGCATAAAGCATCACTGAACTGAAACCAACACATTCTGATGTCTGGTTCGTTATGGATGTGAGAGAGGGGACAAATACACTAATATAGGAGTATAAAAAATGCAGGAAGTTGAAGTTACTGAATCATATTGTGGCTGAAATCAGATCAACATCAGAAAAGAGAAGAGGAGTTGCATCATAAAACTAGTGCGCTTTAGCTGATATGTAGCTTTCAAATTTTTCTTCCAATCTGTAGGCTGTTTTTTCAATTTTCTGATAAAGTTCTTTGATGTACAGAAGTTTCTGTTCTAATATGTAAAGAATACATATAACCTAACAAGAAAGAAATAATCTAATTTTTAATATGGGCAAAGGACCTAAAAAGACATCTCACAAAAAGTATATATAAATATTCAGCAACCCGATGAAAAGATGCTCTATGTCATTAGCCATTACCCAATTGCCATTTCCAACTCAAAGTGACCCTCTCAGGGGTTTACAGGCTTGTCTTTCTCCCGCAGAGAAGCTAAGCTCTTGAGTTTGAACCAACAATCTTTTGGTTAACAACCCAATGCCTAACCCACAGCAGCACTAGAATCAGTAGGAACATGTAAATTAAAACCACCTTACTCCATTAGGATGGTAAATATTAAAAAAAGGAAAATGACAAATATTGATCAGCATATAGAGAAACTAGAGCTCTCATTCACTGCTGCTGAGCACAACTGCTATCAAAAAACACTTGGTGGTTCCTCAGGGAGTTAAACATAGAGCTATGAAGTCACCCAACAACTCTACTAACTTGTGGGATTAAGGCAGAACTTTTTCACAATTGAATACTCTAAAATATTGAGCAAACTGTTTACCAGCATTGATGTGGATGTTAAGTTAGCTGTTCTCCCTGTGGTTCCCAGTTATCTGAGGCCTTTGTGTTGTCTCACAACAGAGCTAACTTCCCTGCTGTTAGGATGATGGTTCACATCCTTTGAAGCCTGGAGGTGGATTCACATGCTGCTGTTAATGATCTCTAGTGTAACCTGTTTAGCCACATCCAGGAGTCTGAGGTCTGGTCTTGTCACATGGGACCCTGATAGCTCTCTTTCCTATAAGGTGTGCCTATGGCACAACCCCTTCTTGTGAGGTATGTCCTTGCCTGTAATTGGGGGCCTGGCATGGCTCCAGAGGGTATGTAAGGATGGGACATAGGATAGAGGCTCTCTCTTGCCTGTCTCTCTCTTTGTTCTGCAACCTTGTCCCTGAGAGCAGGATGCTCTCAGGTCCCCCTTCCTCATTATGTAATCCCTTCCCCCACTTTCTCTCTCCATGTGGACCACCAAACGGGCGGAGGTGAGCATGTACCATGCATGATGTGATATATGTCTGACTCTTATTGTTTCTCTCTCTCATGCTCTCTATATCTTTATTATAATAAATAATAATTATCACTGTACAACTGTGCCTGTTGAACCCGCGTTGTGTGTATCAGAAACTGTCCACTTCTGATATTAACTAGGTAAATACCCAAGAGATTCTTGTTTGTTTGTTTGTTTAGAGGCAATTAAATAAAGAGACGCCAAGATAACATTGCTAGGTTAGATATAAAATTGATTACTGTACCACAGGACACTCATCATAATCTTTAGGGTTATCTTTTTCATTAAACAGAAGTTATTTCCATAGATACTAGATAAGATCTAGATACTTATTTCCATCAATACAAAAGCTAAGAGTTAACTAGTAATTTCACTAAATCAGAGACACTTCATCATAATTGAGAATACAATGCATTTGTTAAAATAATTATTGGGTGATTCTATGAAGTAATGTCCCATATTGCCTTAAAAAACATACTACTCTTCTTAAAAATAAAACCTTATCTCTTTCAACTTCTTTTAAAACTTCTTAATAGTGTGCCTTCTGATATCTTTTTTTTTCTTAAGATTTTATTAGGGCTCATACAACTCTTATCATGATCAATATATACATCGATTGCATGGAAATCACATTTGTACATTTGTTGCCATAATCATTCTTGAAACACCTTCTTCTATTTAGGCCCTTGGTATCCGCTCCTCATATTTTCCCTCCCTACCCAACCCCCCCTCCTTCAAGAACCCTTAATAATTTACAAATTATCATTATTTTGTCATACTGTACACCGTCCAATGTTTTCCTTCACCAACTTCTCTGTATCTGTGTCCCAGGGAGGAGTTATATTGGATCCCTGCAATTGGTTCCCCCTTTCTACTCCACCTTCCTTCCACCCTCCTGATATTACTATTCTCACCACTGGTCTGAAGGGATCATCTCTCTTGAATTCCCCATGTATCCAGCTCCTATCCGTACCAGTTTGCATCCCTTGGTCTACCCGGATTTATATGGTAGAATTGGGATCATGATAGTGTGTATCTTGTGGGGGGGGAGGGAAGGGGAGAGGAAGCATTTAAGTAGAGGAAAGTTGCATATTTCATTGTTGCTACACTATAACTTGAATGACTTGTCTCTTCCCTGTGACCTTTCTGTAAGGGAATGTCACTTAACCTACTAATGGGCTTTGGGCCCCCAATCTTTACTCCCCCTCATTTATAATAACATAATTTTCAGTTCTTTGATACCTGATTCCTTTGATACCTTGTAGTCACACAGGTTGGTGTGCTTCTTCCATGTGGGCTAACCTTCAGTTATTTCACCATGTTTGCTTATGCACACATTTATCATCAGGAAGATAGGGATGAAATGTTTTGAATTTTAGTTTTTGATGCCTATATACATGCCTGCATTTAGACCTACATAAATGTCCCCACCCCCTAGTTTTTTCCTCTATTTCCTTTTACTGTCCTCTTGTTCCACTATCATGTTCAGCCTTCATTTGGGTTTCAGTGATTTCTTTCTGTTAAATTATTCTTGAGCAATCTCCATCAGGCTTCTCAAACCCACCTTGTCACTGATTTTGAATCACTTGTTGTTCCCTTATCCCTGGGTTATTCAATACTACCTCCTTTCCCCCATCTCCCATGTCCCCCTAGAACCATCAGTCCCATTTTTTTCTCCTCCTGACTATTCATCCAACCTATCTTATCTAGATAGATTTGGAGAGATAATAAACCCAAGAAATCATAAGATGAAGCAACCAAAGAAAACAAAATGATGACGACGACAACAACAAAAATAACCAATGTCCAGGAAAAAAAATGTATAAATATGCAAAAAAATAAAAATAATAATAAAATAAAAACCTGTAAATAGTTCAAGGTCTGTTCATTGACCTCCAGGAGTGTCCGCTGGTTGAATCTGATAGGTTGCCACACCCTGGTCCCAAAGTATATCCTTGGCACTCTCTCAGGAACTCCATGCTTTACTCTCCCTGCTGCTCTGCTACATACCCTCAGTGATTTGCCTTGGGGTGGTGGGGTCAGACTGGGTATAATCCCAACCCTGCTTCTCCATTGTCCCTGTAGGGCCTTGGGTTAGTGAGGGATGCCATGTTTCATAGTGGGGCCTGCCATATGGTCCTCTCTGTGCATTGACTATTCTGAGTGGGGATAACGTCCTCATGGCTTGGTGGGCCAGGATACATTCCACTCTCTCTTCCTCCCCCTTTAAGTGTTCCTGTGTGCTCTGCTCAAGCATGTCCCACCCCCCAAGCTGCAGCTTCAGTGCCGTCCTCGAAAGCAAACTCCCCTGGCGGGAGAGGTAGCTTTTCAAGTAGTTGAGATTGGGGTTAGCCTAAGACCCCTTCACTGACTCACCGCTCCATGCCATCACGCTGCATTCACATATGAGAACTCCGGGTTTACGTTTGGTCCCTCTTTCCGTGTGGAGATATAAACAATATGCCCCCCTGGGTGGGTTAGTACTCCATTCCCCCTCTACACATAGTCCTCTCCCCCCGCCCCCTTGGTAGGCTACCATATGTAACCCTGGATTTGGTCTGGCCTCTGCTATACTACCTGGGATTCTGCCCAAGAATTTCTGTATTCAGTAGTTTTTCCCTATACCACTTTTGCATTTTTTTTAAAGCTTACCTAAATTGACTCATGTTGTACATGTCCTTTTGCACTTGGCTTACTTGATTTAGCATAAATTCCTCCAGTTCTTCCATGCAGCGTTGTGCTTTCTATGTTTGTCACTGCTTTTCAGTGATGCGTAGTACTCCGTTGTATGTATGAACCACAGTTTTGGGTTTTTTCATCAGTTGTTGGAAATTTGAGTTGTTTTTAGCTCCTTACACTTGTGGACTGTGCTGCAATGAACATTCGAGCACAGATGATTGATCGTGGTTTGTTTCTTGTCTCTTCTGGGTATATGCTCAGTTGGGAGATTGCTGGGTTGTAGGGTAGCTCATTTTCCATCTGTTTTAGGGATTGGCAAATTGGATTCCATAGTGGCTGTGTCAGTCTGGGTAAACTAGAGAAACAAATTCATAGAAACGCATATGGATATAAGAATATGGTTTATAGATATAAGAGGAATAGGACATTAAGAAAGCATCCCAACCCAGTCCAGTACAAAGTCACAAGTCTGATATTAGCTCATATGTCCAATACCAGTCTATAATGGCTCCTTCCAACTCACAAAGCCACAGGCCACTGGGTACAGGGTCCCGGTGCTGGCAGGGGTCCCCTCACGGCTCCTCGCTTCCAGGGCTCAGGGTCCATCAATACATCCAGTGGTGGTAGAAGCAATTCAGCACTGACAGGGGTCTCCAGGTGGCTTCTCCAACTTCAGAGGTCTGGTTCCATCAGGGCAAGGCCATGTACCTTCTCCTCTGGCTCCTTCAGCTCCTGAGATGCTGCCATCTTGTCTTGTCCATAGTTCATTGTCTCTGAGACTAACTCCCAACAACTGGGAAGATAGCTTCTCCTCTTCACGAGGGAAATATCACGAGATTTCCCAGAAGTCTCAGGAGAAAGTCATGCTCACACGGAGGCCTCATTGGCTACTCAATGGCTATCTCCAGATTAAAAGGATAGACTACACTCTTACATCTCAATAGTGAAATTAACATAAGCACATGACTGCCACAGTGGCTGTACATACCTACAGGCCCATGAGCAGTGGATAAGAGTTCCTGTCTTGCCACAGCCCTTTCAACACATTACTTTCTGATTTTTTGAATTGGGCTATCTTTGAAGGTATAGGTGGTATTTCATAGTTATTTTAATTTGCACTTCTCTTATGGCTAATGATCGGGAACATTTTCTCATATGTTTATTGGCCATTTGGATTTCTGCTTCTGTTCAGGTCCTATGCCAACCTCCTCAGTGGACAATTAGTTCTGGTCTTTTGGGAAGCAATCAGGATATTGTAGATTTTAGTAATAAGACCTTTGTCAGATGTGTCATTGCTAAAGATGTTTTCCCATTGCTGGACTCCCTTACTACTCTCTTGGTGATTTATTTCGATATATACACTTCTTTTATCTTCAGTATATCCCACTTGTCAATTTGTGTCTGCTCTGTGTTTGTGTCCTTCCCTATTTCTGATAGTCTATGTATTCCCAGTGCCAGAGTTCTCAGGTTGGTCCCAATTCCCTAATTGATAGCCCTATAATAGTTCAGGGTTTTACTTCAAGATATGTGATCCACCTTGAGTTTATTCTTGTGCATGGAGTGAGGTAAGGGTCTTGCTTCAGTTTTCTACAGGTAGATATCCATTTTTTCCAGCACCATTTATTAAAGAGGGTATCTGCTTTCCATTTGATATTTTGGGGGCTCTTATTAAAAAAATCAGTTGTTTCTATGCTGACGATTTTATTTCTGGGTTTTCAGTTCTTTTGCATTGGTCTGAGTGTCTATCATTATGCCAATACCATGCTGTTTTGACCACTGCAGCTGTATAGTATGTGCAAAAGTCAGGTAAAGCAAGCCCTCTCACGGTGTCCTTCTTCTTGAGGAGTTCTTTGTTATTTCCGGGCTTCTTCTCTCTCCTTAAGAAGTTGGTAATCATTTTTTCCATTTCTTTGAAGAAAGATGAGTATAATTATATTATAATTGTATTAAACTTATATAGTGCCTTAGGCAGAATTGACATCTTTACTATATTGAGTCTTCTGATCTACTAGCATGGGATATTCTTCCATTTGTTAAGGTTGCTTTTGGTTTCTTGTAGTAGTGTTCTGTAATTTTCATTATATAGATCTTTTGTTATTTTAGTCAGGTATATCCCTAGATATTTCAATTTGTGCTTGGCTATTATGAAGGTTACCACTTTTTATCTTCTCTTCTGTGGTTTAATTTGATGTGTAAAGCAGTCCGAAAGACTTCTGATTGTTGATCTTGTATCCTGCCACTCTGCCATACTCCTCTATTGCTTCCAGTATTCACCTTGTGGAGCTTTTGGGGTTTTCCATATATAAAATCATATCATCTGCAAATAACAATGGTTCCACCTCTTCCTTCTCCAGGCAAATACCTTCGATGTCTTTTCTTTGCCTTATACTGTTAGCTAAAACCTCCAGTATGAAATTAAATAAGGGAGGGCACAAGGGATTTCCTTGTCTGGTCCCCTTTTTCAGTGGGATTGTGTTTGTCTTTTCTACATTGACTATCACATTGGTTGTTGATTTTTCATGTATAGCTTTTATTGTTTTGAGGAAATTTCTTTCCATTCTTATCTTCTTGATTATCTTAAACAGGAATTGGTGTTGGATGTTGTCAAAAGTTTTGACATCTATCGATATTATCATGTTGTTCTTATAGTTTTTCATGTCAATGTGGTAACTGATTCTAATGGTCTTTTGTATGTTGAACCATCCCTGCATCCCAGGTATGAACCCTACTTGGGCATGGTGAATTATTTGTTTTATATTCTTTTGTATTCTATTAGCCATATTTTATTAAGGCTATTTGCATCAATGTTCATTAGGGATATTGGTCTCTAGTTCTCAATTCTTGTGGGATCTTTGCCTGGTTTCAGTGTTATATTAGCTTCCTAGAAGGAGTTCTGGAGTTTTCCATCTTTTTCTATGTTTTAGAAGAGTTTGTGTAGGACCTGTGTCAGTTATTCTCTGAATGCTTGGTAGAATTCTCCTGTAAAGCCATCTAGTCCAGGGGATTTTTTTTTTGGTAATCCCTTGATAATATTTTCTATTTCTTCTATTGTTATCGGTCTGTTGAGATTCTTGATGTCCATCGGGAATAGTCTGGGGAATGACTGTTTTCCAAGAATTTGCCCATGTCTTCCAAGTTGTTGAATTCATTAGAGTACAGTACTTCATCGTACTGTGAAATTATTCTTTTGATTTCATTAAGGTCAGTTGTAATGTCTCCTCTTTCATTCCTCATTCCTGATTTTGAAATTTTTTCTCTCCTTTCTTTGGTTAAGTCTCCCAGCGGTTTGTTGATTTTGTTAATCCTTTCAAAGGACCAAGTTTAGCAACATTTCCCCCCATTGTTTTCTTATTTTCCCTCTCCTGAATCTCATCTTTAATTTTTATTATTTCTTTTCTTTTGCTATTAGTAGGATTATCCTGCCGACTCTGCTCTAGCTGTCATAAATTTTGTGCCAGCATATCAGTTATGAAATGCTCCTCCATATTCAGGTGTGTATGTATTGCTATGAAACTTCCTCTGATAACTGCTCTTGCTGTGTTCCCTAAGTTTTGGTACGTCATGTTTTCATTCTCATTGGTTTCTAGAAATTCCTTAATTGCATCTCTGATATTCATCCTCCAATTATTTGCTCTTTTCTTCTTCCTCCTTTTGTCGATTTCCAGCCATATGGCACAGTAGTCAGAGAGGTCTGTATGAGATCAATGTGCTTAAATTTATGTAGATTCATCTTATGCCTGAGCCTGTGGTCTATCTTTAAATATGTGCCATATGGGTTTGAAAAGAATGTGAATTTTTTGGATTTGGATGAAAAGCTCTGTAGATATCTATCAATCAAATTATCTAATTGTGGTGTTTAGATCTCTAGCCCACGTGTTGAGTTCCTTTCCCCTGTCATCTGTCTTTCTCAGAGAGTGGTGTATTGAAGTCACCCACTATAATTGTTGAGACTATGATTTTTTTTCATATTTTGGACTGTTTGGTTGACATATTCAGCGGGTCTCTCATTTGGGGAATATATGTTTAAAATTCTTACTGGTTCGCTGTCTACCATTTCTTTGAGCATTAGTGTCCCGCCTTATCTCTTTTTGTGGTTTGTACCTTGAAGTCAATTTTATCCGAGACTAGGATTGCTACCTCTGCTTTTTTGTTGTTGTCGTTTGCTTGATATGCCTTTCTCCAGTCTTTGATTCTCAGCCTATTTTTGTCTGTAGTCTTGAGATGTCTCTCCTCTAGGCAGCAGATCGATAAGTTGTGTTTTCTATGTCACTCTGCTAGCTGCAATATATTAATGCCTGAATTCTGTCCATTAATATTTAGGATTACTATCTCCATCTGTGTAATATGTGACATCATCTTATACCTTTTGTGTTGGGGGTTTCCTTACCTCCTTTTCTTTTCAGTGTGTTGTGCATGTGTGTGTGAGGGTTGATCATTCTTGGCTCTTTTCCATCCTTAAATCATTTCTATTTTCGGGGTTGCTTTCTCTTTGTTGCCCTCTGAGTGAGGTTGTTCTATGTGGTGGTCTCTTACTTATGCTTGATGAATGCTGTTCTTCTGCCCAAACTGTGTCAGCAAGGATGTTCTATAGGGCTGGGTTTTTTCCTAACATATTCTTTGAGTTTTTCCTTGTCCAGGAAAACTCGTACGTCTCCATCCTTCTTGATAGATAATTTGACTTAGTAGAGTATGCTTGGGTTTGCGTTATTTCCCTTCAATTTTTAAAAATATATTACTCTCTCTTCTTCATAGTGTCTGATGGTAGTTTTGAGCATATTCTTTTGGGGGAAATTTTAGATGTGATTACTTGTTTGTTCCTAATTGCTTGCATGATTTTCTCCTTTCCCTCAAAGTTGTATAGCTTAACTATTATGTGTCTTGGTGACTTCTTGGGATTCAGTATAGCTGATGTTCTTTCTGTTTCCTGAATGTTTGTCTGGTTTTCATCCATTAAGCTGGGGAAGTTTTACTCCAAGGATTCTCTGACTATTGTTGCAGATGGCGTCTTTGTTGTTTCTACCTCCAGTAATCCAATAATTCTGATATTGCTCTTCTTCTTAGCATCAGACATGCTCTTACATTTTCTTTATTTTCTCTGGTGATCTTATTAGATTTTTATTCAAAGTCCATGAGTCTGCTGCTCATTTTTGTTATCTTGTCCCTAAGCTCTTGCCTTTCCCTTTGGTATATGGACTTTATCTCATCTATTAATTCATCCTTTTTCTGTACTATTTCCCTCATATTGTGTATGACTCCAAGCATCACTTTGAAAATTTCTTTCTGTGGCATATCAATGTCTGCTTCTTTTATACACATCATTAGGTTCAGAATATCTTCTGCCATTGCCTATTGTTTCTCCTGTGTTTTTCATTTATGTTGTTGGGGCTGATTACTGTTGTTGCATTGTTTTAGAAGAACTAGGTGCCATTTTCCAGGGAGTTGAAGAGCACTGGTCCTCCAACTTTCTCCCCCTTCTGGAGACATTCTCTGCTAATTCTGGGCTTCTTCCCTCTCCATATGAAATTGGTGGTCAGTTTTTTCAATTATTTTAAGAAGGTTGTTGGTCTCTGAATCGGAATAGCATAAATTTATGTAGTGCCTTGGGTAAAATTGATATCTTTACTATATTGAGTCTTCCAATCCACAAGCATGGGATATTCTTACAATTATGAAAGCCATTTTTAGTTTCCTGTTTTAGGGGTCCATGTACACATATTTGCTGTTAAATATATCCCGAAATATGTCAATTTGTTCTTGCTTATTGTGAAAGGTACTGCCTTCTTGATCTCCTTTTCCACAGTCTTTTGGGATGTAGAAGAATATAGAAGAGTTGCAGGATACAAAATCAATAAACAGAAGTATATGGTTTGCTATATACATTGGAAAGTTCTTTCTTTATTACTCTTTCTAGTTTCCAATAACTGCATCCTCCCTTCTTCCATTCTAGTTTTCTGTTACTAGCCACAAGTATTGTAATCCTCCCTAAATTTCTCAACAAGTTGCCCTTATCTTTTAAATTATCTATTTTAGGATCTTCAAATTGGAAAGACCCACATTAACCAGTTTTTCTCATTGTTGAAATATTTTGAGGTGAAAACTGGGGCACAATAAAAGTTGGTGGCAAAGGAGGTACTAGATAGGATCCAGGAGTTCTTAATCTCCATCCTAATGTCCTAATCTGCCCATGAGTGCTGGCTTCCATAATGCTCGCATCATCATTCCACAGCTATGGATCAACTAACTTTCCATATATACACTATGAACATCACACACACATAACCCACACACTGCATACACACACACCACATAAATCACACATACACACCACACACACGCACATCATACATACCACATACACATTCACACATACAAAGAAGGCTTTATTAAATCGAAATTTTAAGAATTGAATTTTCCCCTGAACTTGAGATTGTGGAAGCCACACTGTTAGCCACCTTGGCAGTGGAGAGGCTCATGGACTGCATCTGTAGATCTGCTCAGTCTGCTCTTTACACCCACAGACAGTGTAATCTTCGTCATCACTACTTTTCAGTGTCATCATTAACCAAAGCATGGGGTCCACTGGGTATGATGAAGATATTTAAATCCCAAATAGGGATACATGCTTTAATAAAGATCAAGAGGGGGAATTCCTAATACAAATAGCAATATAGGAGAAATGATTTGAATACCAATATTTTGAGACTTCTGAAATCTCCATGATTTATGAGGGAAATGGGATGAAATGCTGGTTATTGGGATTGTGCTAAACAAATCAGGCTATGGTTGCGCAAAGCTGTAGAGAAGCTAGAAGATAAGAAAAGCAAGAAAAATCATTTAAACAAGGCTAGGGCAACCATAATTTTTTTAATCTAAGAGATACAAGATGGTACCCTACCAAAAGAATTTTTCCCCAAAGTTATGTATTTATTTATTTATTTATTAAAATTTTATTTTTTGCAAAACCACCTTATCACCTTCAAAACACTCTCCATTGCACATGATACATTTGTCAAATCAGCAATTCCTTTCTTGGAAACATTTCCCAAACTCATCTGTTTGGATGCCTTGACTTTGCCTCCTTTGCTTTTTTCTTTACCTCTTCTATATCATCAAATCACTGTCCTTTCATTTACCTCTTCATTTAGGGAAATAAAATCAAGTTCCACAGAGCAAAGTCAGGTGAGTAAGTGAGTAGGGCAAGAAAAGCATGCTGGGTTTTCTTTGGGTTTTTTTGCCCAAAGCAGGTACACTGAGATGACTATATGAGCAGACTCGTTGTTATGGCAAAGCCATTCCCCAGTTGGCTACAAATCAGGCTCTTTTTGTTGGACACTGTTACACAATCTTTTTAGAACCTCTTACTAGAAAGTTTGATAAATGATCTGACCTGGTGGAATACACTCTAAATGCACTATCTCCCTCACATCAAAGAAAAAAAATGACCATCATCTTGATCTTTTCTTTCATTTGACAGGCTTCTTGTGTTAGCCTGGGTACATTTAGAGAAACAAATCCACAGAAACTCATATGTATAAGAGAGAGTTTTATAAAAAGGCTAAGTGTAAATCAAGAAAACATTCCAATCCAGTGCTACCCAAGCCCACAAGTCAAACATTAGCCTATATGTTCAACACCAATCAACAAAGTCCTCTTCCATCTCACAAAACACACACAATGATGCCAACTGTAGGAGGAAAATTGAATCAGTGAACATGTAAGCATCTCAGTGCTGGAAGGGGTTTCCATATGGCTGCTCCAGCACCTAGGGCTGCATCAAGGTAGGTCCATGTGGATTCTCAGGGATGTCTTGCAGGAAGTGAGCCTTGCCAGCTGAAGCAGAGAAATGGCTAAGGCAGATGCACCCAGGTCCAACCACCAGAAAGCAAGAGACCAGAGAATTACAAAGGTGAGACTCACAAAACCATTTATCTCTCTGCTCTTCAATTAATCCCACATGTGTTTATTGGCCAGGTTGGCACAATAAACTTTAACTATCTCAATCCACCCCTTGCCAACTTGCCACCTGTACACAATACTGCCTCACAATTGCAATTAAGTAACATCTACACTTTAATCTTCTAATCCTTTGAATATACTCCCCCACCTCTGAAAGTTTATAAGCCAACCACTTCATGCCTTTATTTCCACATTTTGGGGTATCCAATTTCTATGCTGTCCACTTACATTAACCATTCCAGTGCTCTGAGGAGACAAAGAAGAAAAACTACCTTAAGAGGTCAGAAGTTATGATGCCATCTTCTACTGACATGACTGATATTTGCTTTGGGGGCCTTAGGAATAGCACCATGTATCATCTCTAGTAATGAAGTTGGGGGGGAAAAGACTGGGTCCACTTTGGAGGTTTTCTCTCAAAGCACAGCACTTTTTGCTGGTCAGTAAGAACTCAAGGCACAAATTTCACACCAACTCTTCTCAATATCAAATCTTCTGTTAAAATTCACTGAAGTGAGCTCCAAGATATAGTCCAGATAACTTCTCCATCTCTTCAATTTGCCTTTGAGCACAAGTGCTCAAATTTTGTTGACATGTTCGTCTATTCAGGAAGCTGACAGACATGAAAACAAGGTTTGTCATCAATCAACATTTCACCCTTTTTGAAGCAAGAAAACCACTTGTACACTTGAATTTTTTTTTCTTAGCACTGTCCTTATAAGCTGTGTTCACCATCACAACAGTTTTTGCAGCATTTTTTCCAAAGCAGGAAACAAAATTTCACAGCCACACACTATTCTCTTAAGTCAACCATTACAAAAAAATGAGGCTCTAGTGAAACTGCTTTTATAAAAAACTTCAGCGTGACCACAGAGAACCTTCCCACTGACACCACTGAGTAGACTAACTTTGAGCAAGTTGCTTGATGCTCACCTAGTGGGAAAAATGTGAACTACAAAATCTTCCAGTTTGGGGTGGGTACCCCACCGGTAGTTATGGAGATAATTATGTTTTTATTAAATGTCATCTCAGGGCAAATACTAAAAGTAAATAAATAAAAACTACTATTCAGACTTTCTGCCCCACCCACATGTTTCTAACTATCTGAGAGTCAGTGTGCTTCTGTTTATGAGAAATCCCAACATCCCAAGAATTTTAGGAAAAATTTTAGGAAAAATATACTATAATATGTACTGGTTAAAAAATAAAAACAATAGTTTTAGAACTTTCATAGACTGCGATAGTGTTACTTTTAAAACACTTAAGAGACCACTTAATGTGATGAAAATATTGAAATGAGTATTCATTTTTGTTAGTCACTAAATTGATCTTAAAACCATTATATATATTTAATATATTAAAATTAACATGCCATACATTCCTACACATCCTCATGCTCTGATGGCAAATATCACTCACTTTTGTGACCAGGTATCTTTTCTGAAGCAAGGTGAGACAAGGATTTGAGTGGAGGTAGTTAGTTTAAAGTTCCCTAGTGGTTCTGTGGGTTAAGTGTAGGACTGCTAATGGCAAGATTGGCAGTTCAAATATACCAGTCATTTCTTAGGAGAAAGATTAAGTTCTTTGTTCTCATAAAGATTTATAAACCCAGAAGCCCTAAGGAGTGGTTCTACTCTATCGCAGCTATTCCCATGAGACAGGGTGGTCTTGATGGTAGCAGTTATTATTTTAGTTGTTTAGTGGCACAGACTGTAGTTTAAAACCACCCAGAGGTGTCTCAAAGTCAGGTCTGGGGTTCTTTTCTGAAAACCCTATGGAGCTGTCCTACCCTGGGATGACGAGGGGTCTGAATAAAGGTTGTAGTTTCAAGAATACCTAGAGATGTTTTGGAAGAAAGTCTTGGTAATATACTTCAAACATTGTGTGAGTCTGGGTAGACTAGAGGAACAAATTAATGGAATATATATACATACACTCATGTATATATAAGGGAGAGGTTTATATACATTAAGAAAGCATTCCCACTGAGCCCCGGTGGTGTGGTGTGAGTGGTTGAAGGCGGGACTACGGCACGTGGACTTGGCGGTTCAAATCCAGTGGCGACTCTCAGGAGCAGCCCTGGGTAGCTCCCACGACCACCAAAGGGCAGTGACGAGAAAAAAAAAAAGGAAGCATTCCAACCCGGTCCAGTCCAAGTCCATAAGTCTGCTCTTAGCCCATATATCTGATATCTGTCTATAAAGTCTTCTTCAGATGCACACAACACATGCAATGATGCTGAATGCAGGATGATGATCACAAGCCAGATGAATAAAATACCTTTAGATCCAGTGGCATTGTAAACATTTCAGTGCTGGCAGGAGCCTCGAAGGGGCTCCTCCAGCTTCTGAGGTCTGGTGGCATCCATGTGGCTTATCTGGCTTGGGGCCCTAAAGTAGATCTATGTGACTTCTTCTCAGGGATGTCTTGCAGGAAGTAAGCCTTATCAGTAGAGAGTCTCCAAGAGAGTGTTGTCAGTAGAATGTCTCCAAGGAAGTGAACCAAAGAGACAGTGTTTCTGCCTCCAAGAAGGAATTATCACATTTCCCAGAAGTCTCAGGAGAAGACCATGCCCACAGAGGTTTCATTGGCTATCTCCAGATTGATAGACTAGGACTAGACTCCACCCCTCCACTCTCAATCCTCAAATTGACACCAGATTAGGTGACTGCCACAAACGTCTCAGCCACTGAAAACTCTACGGGCCACAGTTCTGTTCTGACACACACGGGGTCACAAAGAGTCAGAACCAGCTTGGCAACCATTGGAATTGGGGTTTATTTAGGGTGTGCTAGGGCACTAGTAAGGGAGTGCAAAAGGGAGAGGGTAGTAGGGAGAGAGTAGAAGGTAGAAGGAAAGGAGGCCAATAAGTGTGCTTTATCAAAGCAAATTCTACAGTGGCCATATGACTAAATCTTGACTCTGTGAGAAATGTACAATGTAAAAAGATATCCAGTGCACATCTCAGAAGCCCCACTTGAGAGAAAAGGAAGCTGGGGTGTTTACACATCCGTTCCTTTGCTCCTTCGAGTTGTTGGGTTGAAGGCTGCTCCTTGGCAGTGTTAGTTCCTCTGAGTGTGAGCAGGCTGCACCGCTGTCTGCCACTAAAAGGACAAGGTTAGAAGAGAATGAGCTCATAGGCACGAAAGCAGATAATGGCATTGGAAGTAAGCAAGAATCTTTTCAGTGTTTCTAGAGAAAGGGACATTAGTAGGCCAGTAACTAGCAAATCCACACAATTTCTTCCCAGCCTTCAATAGTAACTGTTGAAGTCTGCTTGTGAATAGAAACAAATTCTTTTTTCCTCTTTGATCCTCCTCTCCCAGGCTAAGCACAGACCACTCTACCTGGGGTTATAATATGATCTAGACAGATATAAGGATAATTTCATCTGGCTGGAGGTCAGGGGTGTCCAAAAGAAGGAAGAAGGAATGTCACAAACTAACGGCACTAGAGGCTTCTACTAAGAGGTACCAGTTTCTTTCTATTATGAGAGCAACTTACAGTAAAAGACCTTTACCTTGCTCAGAAAGCAGGGAGACAAGTTTACCACACAAGCAAAAAGAAGAGATGTGGAGGGGTCTAAGGGAACACAGACCACATCTCCTCAACAAAGGAAAATAAGACACTTTAAGGGGGGTTAGGCAAGAAAGGGATTATGTTAATTCATGAAAAAAGGTGAATAATTGTGGGAATTGAGTCCAGTAGGGTGATGTGATAGTAATTGAGTGTGCAGACATAAGTGTTCAATATAGGGACTGCAAGATAGGCTTCTGGGTGGGATGTCATGACTTATGATGTAATGATGTGCATGCATAGGGCAGCAGATTGAAATCCTCTCCCCATGTTTTCTTTGCTCAGGATTCAACTTGAGGTCAAAGGTGTCTCTTGCTCCTCTGTCCAGTATGAGTTGGTCAATTGCTGAACACTGCAAAGCAAGAGACTGGAATTTGAAAATACACTATTCTTGCAACCAAAAACAAAGAACAGAAAGCCAATCTCACTGTCATCAAGTCAATGCCAACTCATACAGACCTTATAGGACAGGGAAGAACTGCTTCCATGAGTTTCCAAGATTTTAACTATTAACAGAAGTAAAAAGTCCTATCTTTTTCCCTTAGCATAGCTGGTGGTTTTGAGCTTCTGGCCCAGTGTGTGACCCCTGCACTACCAGGGCTCCTTTATTCTTGCAAGGGGAGGAAGGATGACATTGCAGATTGAGGCTATTGTAACAGGACACAAGTTTAAAGTTAACTGAAACAGATCTAGTGAGGTCTGTATATATTGTCTTGGGAGATGTCCTTAAAGTCATCCAAATTTGAACTATGGGGTAGAAGAATCCAGTCTCTTTGCTCAACTGTCTCATTCAAGTTCTAATTTTATGGAAAATGTTAATTTAATTTCAGGATCCATACCAGCATTCTGGAAATAAGCATAAGTAAACAAATAAATGGGGAAAAAAAGAAAGTCAAAGATTTTGACTAGATGGAAATCACCTGTACATCAGGAAGCCTACCACATCTCAGCAACAAATCCTATGTGATCCTGGGGGGCAAAAAAGTTCATCTTTCAATGACCATCCTCAATGTTGGCAGTGAAAACTCCAAGGGCACCACAGAGATCTGCTTCCAAAGGTCTTGAAAACAGAGCAGTTCTACCCTGAAGACACAAAATGATGGTGAATTGGAATAGACTCAATGGTAACAATAAGTACCAAGAAAGTACCTGAATTTAGACAAAATTTGGCTGAACTCTAATTCCAGCTCTGGCAATCCTTTGGTTTTAAAGAGAAGTCTTAACTGAAAGTTCTAAAAATTATCCCTTTCCCCCACCCCACCCCCTGCCCCTGGGGTCTTTTTAAGAAATGGGGAAAAGAAACTACAAAAAGGGAGAAAATGTTAGGTAGTGGCATAGGGGGTTGTTCCTCTCCATGTCTAGGGCCTTCTACAAGAGGTTGGAAGTCAAGGCAGGCTAAAGGGCATGTACCAATTCAAGTCCTAGCCAGGTGAGTTTAACTCAGCCAATGGGGACAACCAGTACTGTCAACCACGCCTCCCAGCTGAAAGCCCTAAAAAGTTGGAACCTGGAGACCACTCCTCCCTTTCCTCCTTTGGCTTCTCCTCTGCTTTATGCCTGGCTGTGCTGCTGTCTCCCCAGCCTCGGACCTCACATGGAGGAAGCCTATGTTCAGTTACTATAAAGCCTGAGACGACTTCTCATCTTTATAAAAATCCACTTGGATCACAAAGCAGGCTTTGGCGTGAATTCCTTCTCATGAGAAGCCAAGAACTGAGGGATTTCTCACCTGAGAAATATAACAAAAATAGTTGTGAGCCCAAAAGGTAAGAAAGTTGCAGAAGGCCAGTGAGATGGAGAAGACCCCCAGCAGTGCCCTTCAGTCTCCTGCACTTTTGGGAGTGCATCGAAGTTCCTTTGGTTTGCAACAGCTTTAAGTAGAACGATTGACCAGAGAGACCCTCTGTGTGAAAGCTATTGCGCAATAACATTTTATGACTTCAATCTTTTTAACAAGAAGATTTTTTCTGCGCCCCCACCCCCAACAAGATTTTTAACAAAGAATGTTTCCTTCACTTTCTCAGTGAAGTTGTGTGCTCACTACATTTCTCCAGATTAAGCTCTGTTATAAACAATTTCTTTTTTTCGCAGCCTCCCTCTTCCTGTATTTTGTGTCATGTCATCTGTTAAGTGCACAGTGAGACTGCCTGCCTGGCTTGTCTGACAGCATAGCCTTGAATGGGGGGTGATGCAATATATCTATAAACAATTTCTGTTTCTCATATTCTTTAAAAGAAGAAGAAAAATAGTCTGAATTATTTTACTTGAGAACATGTAAAGAAGAGATGTTAGTTTAGGTAGACTATTAAATTAATGGACACATGTGTATAAAAGGGAGCTTTATATAAAAGCATCTCAACCCAGTCCAGTTCAAACCCATAAGTCCGATATTAGCCCATATGTCCATTTCATGAAACACATGTAATGACACCAAATGCAGGATGATCATAGGCCTGTCGATAGAAAGTCTTTGGATCCAGTAGTGGTGTAAGCATCTCAGCACAGGCAGGGGTCTCCATATGGCCTCTCCAGCTTCAGAGGTCTAGTTGCATCAGGGTAGGTCCATGTGGCTTCTCTAGCTCAGGGCACGAGGGTAAATCCATATGTCTTGTCAGCTGCAATATCTCCCAGAGAGTGAGCACAGAGAAGTCTTCTGTCTCTAAGGAGGAGAAACCAGATTTCCCAGAATTCTCAGGAGAAAGTCATGTGCACACAGATGTCTCATTGGCTATCTCCAGATTGAGACTAGATTCCACCTTTACACTCTTAATCCTCAAATTGACAAACAATTACATAATTACCACAGTGGATAGAAAAAAAGAGATTGTATTTTAGGATAGGAATCTTTTCTGAGGATGTTCTTCCCAAGATTAAGATCCTAGATGCACAGAAAATTCTAGGTGCTTCCCAGTATGTGACAGATCCACAAAAATTCACCTTTGATAAGGAAACAATTTTTTTCTCATTTCAATCCTTCTTTTGAAAAATGGGTTGAAAAATCTGAGTGTTCTCCAGATTACAGAGACTTAAATCCTTAGCCATTACCCAGAGTTTATTTCACTGTAGCAGCTTGCTTGTTGGTGTGATGCCAGAAGGCATGCTACCAATATTTGGAATATGAGGAGGCTCTTTCATAATGGATAGATTTTAGCAGAGTTTCCACACTAAGAAAGACAAGGGGAAAAAAGCTCTAGTAATGTTCTCAGAGACATGAGATAGTCAGGGACAAAAAGACTAGGTGAAAATTGCATTAAGGCATCTGTTAAAGAATAGAGACATGTAGGAAAGGTATGTCATAGATGACAACAGTATCTCCCAAGACTTACAAAGTGGGTGGTTTTCTAAGGAGTATTATCTTAGTTAAGTGTTGGTATGTGTTTCTTATGAAAGAGTATCTAGTATAGACAGTCATGCAGTTTTGTAGTTTTACAAGCTCTTTCATGGCCTCCTTTTTATCTCTAGTGGGTGCATGCACAGCATTTTATTGAGATAAAATGAAACATATACCATAAATCCAAAATGTAGTCTCTAGCAAGGGTGTCTAGGAGACAGCAGTAGTTGGGAATGCGCACGGTTCCTTTATTCTTAGTACAAATCCAGCATTGGTGCTGGTATCCCTTTAAGTTACTTAAAGGATCGCTGGTGTCATAGTGGTTTCATGTTGGCTGCTAACTGCAAGGTCAGCAGTTGGAAATTTCCAGTTGCTCTGAGGGACAAAGTGGACCTTTCTACCCCGTAAAGAATTAATCTCAGAAACTTGCAGGGCCAGTTGGATTGCTGGAAGTCAACATCAACCCCATGACAGTAAATTTGCTTTTGGTGAGTGCCCATGAATGTCCTTGCTGTGCTTGTTTCCCAGATCAGTTGAACCCAGTCTCTCGGAAAGAATATGTATACTGGCAGAAAAGTGAAGCATAACTTTTATAAGTTTCATGAGTTATTTTACAATGCTACATTGTCTGCATACTTCTGCGAGTGTCACTTATATCCCTCTCAAGGCATTGTTTCTGACTGCCTTCATTGTTGGGCAATTAAAATTTTTTCCAATGATTTTATTGGGTCCCAGTACCAGTTCCCCATATTTCTCTTCCCTCCCCCACCCTCTCCCTCATGAACCCCTAACAATTTACAAGTTGTTATTACTTTTTCCTATTGTACACTGTCCAATGCATCCCTCCACTCACTTCCCTGTTGTCTGTATTCCGGAGAGGATGTTCCCCCTTTCTATTCCACCATCCTTCCACCCTCCCAGTATCACCACTCCCACCACTGGTCCTAAGGATCATCTATCCTAAATTCCCAATGTTTCCAACTCCAGTGTACATTGTACCCCTGCTCTAGCTGGATTTGTCTGGTAGAATTGGGATCATGATAGTGGGGGGGAGGAAGCATTTGAAAACCAGAGGAAAGTTGATATTTCATTGTTACTACACTGTACCTTGACTGGCTCATCTCCTCATTGCAACCCCTTTGTAAGAGGATGTCACATCATCTATTGATGAGCTTTGGGTCCCCAATCTATAGTCCCCCTCATTTAGAATGATATAATTTTTAGTTCTTTGATGCCTGATACCAGATCCCTTGGACACCTCGTGGTCACACGGCTGGTGAGCTTCTTCCATGTGGGCTTTGTTGCTTCTGAGCCGGATGGCTGCTTGTTTACTTTCAAGCCTTTAAGACCCCAGATACTATTATCTTTTGATGACTGGCACCATCAACTTTCTTCACCACCTTTGCTTATGCACATATTTGTCTTCAGTGACAGTGTCAGGAAGGTGAGCATCAGGGGATGCCAATTTAATAGAACAAAATGTTCTTGCATTGAGGAAGTACTTGAGTGGAGGTCCAATGCCCATCTGCTGTCCTCATACTAACCCTATAAGTATATGCACATTGATCTATTTCCCCATTGTCATATATAAATATATGCACCTAGGTACATGACTATATTTAAACCTCTATAAATGCCCTTTACCCCCGTGTTTTTTTTTCACTCTTTGCTTTTACTTTCCTTTATTCCCACTATCATGATAAGTTTCTTTTTGGGTTTCAGTATTTTCTCTCTGTTATATTACTCTTGTTCAATCCCTATCAAACCTCTCACACTCACCTTGTCACTGATTTTGAATTACTTGTTGTTCCCTTATGCCTGGGCTAGTCAGCACCATCTCCTTTCCCCCACCTCCCCTACTCCAATGTCCCTATCGGAACCATCCGACCCATCATTTTAGTCTCCAGACTTTTGATCCAGCCTATCTTATCTAGATAGACCTGCAGAGATAACAAGATATATATATATATATATATATATATATATATATATATACAGCCTAAAGCAACCAAAGAAAATAAAATGATGATAACAACTAAAAAGACACAATATCCAATATATGTTAAAAATGATATATATATATATAAAGACAGCCTAAAGCAACCAAAGAAAATAAAATGACGATAACAACAAAAAAGACACAATATCCAATATATGTTAAAAAATAATAATATAAAACCTGTAAATAGTTCAAGGTCTGTTTTCTGACCTCCAGGAGTGTCCCCTGGTTGAGTGCAATGGGGTGCCAAACCATGGCCCCAAAGTATATCCTTGGCACTACATCAGTATCTCCATGCTCTGTTTCACTGCCTTACTGTTTTGCCATGGTGTGGTTGGGTCAGACAGTGCATAATCCTGACCCTGTTTCTCCATTGGTGACCCCAAAAGACCTTGAGTCAGTGCGGGTAGCCATATTTCATAGTGGGGCTGGACATATGATCCTCTCTGTGCATCAGCTGTTCTGAGTGGGAATATCGTCCTGAAGGCTCGGTGGACTAGGATGTATTCCCCCTTCATTTGTTCTCGTGTGCTCTCATCAGGCATTTCTCACTCCCCAAGCTGCAGCTTCAGAGCTGACTTCCAAGGCAAACTCCCTTGGGGGAGAGGCAGCTGCCCCCGCAGATGGGGTTGTGAGCTCAGACCCATCCACTGGGTTCCCCGCTCCATGCCATCACACTGCATTCACATCCTGGAGAACTGAGTTTAAGTCTGGTCCCTCTTTCCCTTTGGAGATATAAACAATATGTTCCCCTGTGTGGGTGAGTATCTCATTCCCTCTCTACACATCACCATCTGCCCCACTCTCCACCCCCATACCCCCACTCCAGTTGGCTACCATATGTAGCCCTGGATTTGGTCTGGCCCCTGACAGAGCCTCTGCCCAGGCATTTCTGTATACAGTAGCTTTTTCCCGATGCTCCTTTTGCATTTTTAAAAAATTAAGCTTACCTCAGCAGACTCATGTAGTACCTGTTCTTTTGCACTTAGCTAGATTCACTAAGCATAATTTCCTCCAATTCTTCCCATGCAGTGATGTGCTTCATACGTTCATCACTGCTTTTCAGCGATGCATAGCACTCCATTGTATGTACATAACACAGTTTTTTCTTCTTTTTTTGTAACACAGCTTTTTAATCCTTTTGTTAGTTGATGGAAATTTGGGTTGTTTCCTGGTTTTCATTCATTAAGCTGGGGAAGTTTTCTTCCAAGAATTCTCTATTCTTGCAGGTGACTTCTTTGTTGTGTCTTCTTCCAGTAGACCAATAATTCTGATGTTGTTCCTCTTCATAGCATCAGACATAGATCTTACATTTTCTTCTGTTTCTTTGATAATCTTATTAGATTTTTGTTCATGTATGTTAAATTCCACTTGGCCATTCTCTAGGTCACTAATGTGGTTTTCAGCTTCCTCCAGTCGATTTGCAAAGTCTGTGCGTCTGCTGTTGATTTGTGCTATCTCGTCCCTAAGCTCTTGTATTTACCTTGACTTTATCTCATCTATCAAATCATTCTTTTTCTTTATTGTTTCCCTCATATCCTGTATGACTCCAATCATCATTCTGAAACTTTTTTTCTGTGGCATATCAATGTGTGCTACTTCTATGCATGTTGTTAGGTTCAGGGCACCTTCTGCCATTACCTTTTGTTTCTCCTGTTTTTTTCATTGAGGTTGTTGGGACTGATTGTTGTTTGTCTTCCTCCAGCAGACCAATAATTCTGTTGCTATTTGTCTTTATAGTATCAGACATAGATCTTACATTTTCTTCAGTTTCTCTGCTAATCTTATTAGATTTTTGTTTGTGTATGTTAAATTCCACTTGGCTGTCTTAGAGGATCCAGGTGCCATTTTCCAGGGACTCGAAGAGCACTGGCTCTCTCTGGGAGACTTATAGGAATGTGTCTTTTAACTTCCTGTGACTACTTTTGCTATGGAATTAGCCAAACACTTTATCCTCTTGTGACTTCACTCTTTCCCTAGTAAACCAGTGTTTCATTATCTGGAGAGCAAGTTGGGTGGTCTTCCCAGGATCCACTGGTTGGATTGTTGTAGACCCACAAGGATGGTGCTTCACTGCATGATCTCATCAGGAGGTGGGATGGTGCAGCCTGTGGCAGCCTGGGGTGTGTGTGTGTGGTGGTGCCCACCTCCGGGGAAGCCACAGAAGGCTGGCGGTTTACCCACTCCTGAGTAGAGCCCCATGAATAGTGGGCGGAATCACCTGATCAGGCAGATTGCAGCGGAGACTGGGCAGTGGTTCCTGCAGCAGCTCAGAATTCAGGGCAGTGCTGTTGGAACCATCCTGGACTGCCTGATGCACAAGGCTGGTGGGAGGAGAATTCTTCAGTCAGATAGACCCCCAGAGGACATGTAAGAGCTCTTACCAAACACACAGACTGGAATTCCCCGTAAGAAATTGGGCGAGAAAATACCCAGGTGGAGGGTGGGTGAGTTTCTCCACCCTCGGGCTACTCTGCCACAGGGTGGGGCTCTCCCAGTTGAGTGTAGCAGGATTAATTGCCCTAGGCTAAGGGGAGGGGTCTGGCTTGTGAGTCAAACTGGAAAAGACCAGAAGTTACCACTAGGAAACCAGGTTTGCTGAAACCGTGGGGGCATAGAGAGAAGCGAATGAACCCAAAGCAGCCACACAGTCAACCCCTGATTCCCTGAGTCAGGGCCACAAGGGTTCAATATCTGCCCTGCACTGGCAGTAAGTCACAGCTCCGACTAGACAATGCCCCTGTGCAGGCTCAAACCAGCTTTGGCAGAGACAGTGACAGATAGAGACCCCAGCTGGGCTTCACTTTGGCTAGCCAAAAGCTCCAGCCTTTCAGAACCCTGTGAATCTGTGCCTACTTATCTTTATGATGATCCTCCAGCGATCCGATAGTGTTGAATTTCTCTTTTAGACACTTTCCCCAGGCTGATCTCCTGTGATGAGTGTAATGCAGTCGTCATCTTCCCAGAAGATGATCAATTAAATTTTATAGTCATTATTTTTAACCTGTCTCATCATGCCTTATCTATTAACAGTAATCTCGACTACTCAAAATCTTCTATTGAAAGCCCTCTGGACTATAACAACATTGTCCAGTATAATGCTGGAAGATGAGTCCCGTAGGTTGGAAGACTCTCAAAATGCACAGTGACTATGAGTGGACTTGAGAATGCCAACTGCTATAGAGGTGGTGCAGGACTAAACATTGTCTTATACACAGGCTTGCCATGAATCAGAGCTGGCACGACAGCAACTAACAGCAGTTGCAATAATCTCTAGCGGATTAATAAGGACATTATATATCCTCAAAAGAAAACAACAAAAAAGAGTCTCAATAAAGCCTTGCCACTACAGAAAGAAGTCTTTTGGAAGTGACCCATTCCTTTGACATGGTGCTTCTGGGATTTCTGAATAAGAGGCAATCGATTAGCACCCATCTTCCTGGAGAATCTAAGAAATGGTCTCTCCACTGAGTGTTTCAATGACACAAGCATTTTTTTTTGGGGGGGGGGTGTCCTCAGTTCTATGATTTCCATCGGATCAAAACCACACCAGTTTCTCACATATTACTAATCAGTTCACTTTTCTAAGGCCTTACAAGATGTTATAAAACCTTTTTTATATGTGCATGTAGCCATCACTGCCTCCCTGGTGGGAGTAAGAGGCCCAGCCTTGCTCCTGGAGAGCTGCTGCTGGATTTGAACCATCAGCCTTGTGGGCTGCAGTCCCACACACAACCACTATGCCGCCGAGGCTCAGTCCACAAAACCTTTTCTTTAGTCCCTTTTCCTCATCCCCGCAAGTCTTCTCATCAGAGTTCAGCGTGCCACTATGAGTTGGAAATGACTTGATTTTTTTGGTGGGGGGAGGGGGATAGGGACTACATTTAATATCCCCATAGAAATATATATATATGTATATATATATATAAGTGTCCATATTGAGTTGATTTTGACCCATGGAAACCTCATGTGTGCCAAAAGAAAGCTGCTACATAAAAGTCTCAAGGATGAAAGCTTTCCTAAACAGATTAAATGTACCTCAGAGTGAGTTTGAATTGTGGAACTGTGGTTTATACTCAAGCACTTAATCATTTACAGGACCATATGAAAATAGCAAGCTCAAAACCTAAAGCTTCCCCTAGAGTTGATTCTGGCTCATAAGGACCCTATAGAATATGGTAAAACTGTCCAAGAGAGTTCTTAAAAGTATACATTTTTAAGGAAACCAGTTGCAGAGCTGCTGACAGATTTGAACCACCAACATTTTTGTTAGCAGCCCATCATTTAACCATGGTCTTCGGGAAAGGGGGACATCTTATGAGAGCACAAAGAAATAGCCATGGCTGTACCAGGGATCCTCTTTCTATGATATCAACCCACTAAAATTAAAATAAGTTACACATTTTTACAAATAACAGACCACTTACCACTCACTTGACTGGGCATTAGGTTCCTCATTTTATAAGTAAAATCAGGGGTCAGAGCTGTCTTAATATACTATGAATAAGGAAATGTTATGAATATAGGTAAAAAATTATTATCATCTGGAGATATTTGGCAGGCTTAAGACTGAATCATGACATCCAGAAAAATGCCCTTTATAGCTGGATCCTTTATACAAATCATACATTTGACAATCAAGTTTATATATTATTGTATGCCCCCTCCTATTACATGCAGACAATTGTGTCAATGCTGTAAAAAGTACAAAGGTAATAAAATCAGAAAGCTGCAAAAGAAACATCTATGGTCAGTTCCATCACTTCCCCTCTCAGCATTACCCTTGCCTGTCCATTGCTTTATCTCCTTCCAACTGAAATGTTTTCTTTTTATCAAATTCTGCTTTTCAAAAAATAATACACTAGTACTCATTCATATTGGGGTACAAATAGTAGAGATGACTGAAAGAAGTTAAAATCTTCTAAACCAAAAAAGATAACAAAACTTATTGCTGTGGAGTTGATGTTGACTTACACAAACCCTACAGGATGGGATAGAATTGTCCCTGTGTGCGTCTGAGATTGTAAGTCTGTATGAGAATAGAAGGTCCCATCTTTTCCCCCCAAAGCAGCTGGTGATTTCAAACTGCTGATCGTGCTGTTCTCAGCCCAACGTATCACTACTACATTACCAGGGCTTCTCCTAACACCACCATTCACCCACCATCCCAGACAGACTTAATACATCCTGGAATTCAGGCAGTAAGAAGTGTGTTAAATCCAGGATAGGAAAAAAATAGAAACAGCATATGGCAAAGGAGGGTGGGAGGAAGTGGAGAGCTGATAATCACAAGTGAAGAAAATGTTCCAAAATTGATTGTGGTGATGATTGTACAACTCTTCTTGATGCGAATGAACTACTGAATTGCATGACATGTTAATTATGTGCCAATAGAACTGTTGGAATGGAGGGATTTAAGGAATAGGGTGCTTCATGATATTTCAGCCAGCATACTCCAGTGCAAGATCTAATTGTTACCCTGGAAGTCACAGTATACAAAGCTTTCTCTAGATCAGCACTGAGGAAACCAAACCCACTGCCATTGAGTTGACTCTGGCTCCCAGTGACTCCTATATAGTGTTTCAGTGGCTGAGACTCTTTATGGGATTGAACAACCTTATGTGGGGAGTTTAAAGCAGCAACTGTGAAGTTGGCAGCCCCCCAGCGCTCCTAATACAAATGTAATAGGAGCCACAGGTGTAATGTAAACTTTCTAGTAACCACATCAAGAAGAGTAAAAAGGCATAGGTGAAATTAATTTTATGAATATTTAAAATGTCATTTCAACAAACAATCTCTATAAAAAGAAATATTTATAAGATGTTTTACATTTCTTCTTACAACTCAAAGTACATCAGCCATATTCCTTTTTTTTTTTCAGCCACATTTCAATATTCAATCGCTTCATCAGGCAGTGGCTACTATATTGGACAGCAGAGGTCTCAAGACATGTAAGATCCCTTCAACTCTGACAAACAATAACAAAAAACCCTCAACTACCCTCTAGTCAATTCCCACTCATAGTGACACTGTAGGACAGAAAAGAACTGTGCTGTGGGGTTTGTCAGGCTGTAAATCTTTAGCATAACGAAGGTAAAGTTTAAGATAAAACTGATGTGTTTACTTTTTCCTCTGCATTAACCTCCATTTGCTTCTCATGACAGCTAACATTCTGTGAGGAAGTAGTAGTGATTCAGTGATGGAATCCTGCTTCTACATTGGATATCCAGTCTCAATTCCCAGTCAGTGAACACCAGGCACACTCACCACTCATCGGTCAGTGGAGTCTTGGAGTCTTCAGTGTTATTATGATGCTTAACAAGTTTTAGCAGATTTTCTAGGTTAGGAAAGAGTAGGAAGAGAAACTTGGGTATCTCCTTTTAAATATCATTCAATACAAACATTGTAGAACCCAATGGTTTGACATACTGTCAACATTAGAATGGTACCAGGTTGGGCAACATTTAGTTCAGATGCACTGAAGTCCCCAGAGTCAAGAACAAATGTGATGCACAGCAAGACCCTGTGGGAAGCGCCCACAGTGCATGCACTATCTCATTCATGGGCTCATACAAACCTTGCAAGCCACACTCAAGTGAAGCTCAGGGAAGTTAAGCACTGATCTCAGTTCTACAGCTGAGAAAGGGTGAAATCAGTATGAAGTGCTAAGAAGTTATCTCACAGGGATTAGGAGAAAAGAGATGGGCAATAAACCAGGAAAAAGGTTCCCATTTGAGAATATGTAAATTTCACCAACCTCTGGGGCCCTTAATGGCCGAGGTGGTACTTGGAGGATAGGGTGGCAACTCCTGCATCTCTCCACCACTTGTCTGTCCTTCTCTCTCAAGCAAAGTCAAACAAAGAGGAAAGTCCAAATAAACAGTTTATGTGGCCCTGTGCATGGAGCTCCTCTTTTTGTACAGAGAAGCTAAAAACATATAGGATACGTACCTCCCCTTCAAATCCACCCTCTGGAGGAATCTAGATAATAAGGAAAAGTTCTTGCATGACCTCTACAGCCAGTAAATAAATAAAGAATTCAAAGTGATATAGGGAAGCTTTGTGGAGAAGGGATTGGAGCAGGCCTTTAAGAGGGTCTAGTAAGCAGTCTTAAAGGATGTCACGAGAAGAGGGGGCTACTAACTAAACAAAGGTTAGTGTGCATGGCCAGAGAAAGGCATGTAAGAGCCACAAAACACTAGGCTGTTATGTATACAAAAATGTGTGTATTATATGAGTAACTTCAAAAGATTTGTAGAAAATCGCATTGTCTTTTAATTCCATTTCTCCATGAACTTTTGAAGCTCTCATGTATATATAAGGGTCAGTCAAAAAATGTTGCTGTGAAATCATTAAAAATTTCATTAAACAAAAATATCAAAGCATGAAGCTCTTGTTTCTTGATATAGATCTATACACTTCTGAAAGTGTGTTTCCATCTCTTTAATCTTTCCCCAAGGTATTCTGTGTTCTTCAATTCACACCATGACGAAAGAAATTGTTTTGTTGATCACAAAAATATATGTGAATTGTGTTCCTTTCAAGGTTCTTTGCATATTGGGAGTGAAAAAGAAGTCTGTTGGGGCAATATTAGTAGGAATAGGTAAGGTTTCCTAATGAAATTCCCAGAGGACTGCCCTACCTACCCTCAAAGAATAATACAGGTCCATTGTAGCAATGGGGAAAAAATTCCTTTACCCAAGTTTTCTCGGGTTTTTTTTTCCTCATCAAAGAAATCTTCAATTTTCTTAAAACTTGGTCATAAAAAAGCTCTGGTGATAATTTAATGTCTTTCAAATATATCTAAGATTACCTCTTTAGAGTCTCTGTGGCAGTCATGTAATCATGTCAATTTCATGATTGGGAGTGTAGTGATGTAGTCTAGCCTTTCAATCTGGAGATAGCCAATGAAACCTCTGTGTGGGCATGACTTTCTCCTGAGAACTCTGGGAAGTCTCATGGTATTTCCCAATTGGAGAGATTTACAACTCAATCCCTTGGAGATGCTCTACTCACAAGACGCAAGATTCAGTCCCTAGAAGACATTGCTGCTACCAAGACACATGGAAGCATGCTGGTGGACCCTGAGCCCTGGGAGCTGGAGGAGCCATAGGGAGGCCACTGCCATTGCTGAGATGCTTCTATCACCACCAAATACACAAGACTCTGTACCCACTGGCCTGTGCTTTGTGAGTCTGAAAAGGACATTATAGATTGGTATTGGACATTTGGGCTAATATTGGACTTATGACCTTGGACTGGACTGAACTGGGATGTTTCCTCAATGTTCAATTGCTCTTGTATATAAACCTCTTTCTTATATGCATGAGTATGTATGAATTTGTTTCTCTAGTCTACCCGGACTAACACAGTCCCCAACACACACACACACACACACGCACACACACACACACACACACACACTTAGTCCTAACCTTCTGAATTTAGCTCTCTTCTTTGAAATTAATTGGCCCAACAGATCCCCTCAGAAGCTATTGTTTTGATTGAACCTATATAAGGGTCCCAATGAGTCTGAAATAACTCTGTGATAGTAAACTTTTTCATTTGATTTGGTTTAAAAGTTTAACAAGGAAACTTCATGATGTAGTTAGTAGGTTACAGGCAGGGCTGCTAACCACAGGATCAGCAGTTTGAAACCACTAGTGATTCCTTAAGAGAAAGAAGACAGTTTCTGCTCTGAGAAAGATTTACAGCCTCAGAAACCCAAAGGAGTTGCTCAACTCCATCCTGTGGAGGTTCTATGAGTTGGAGTCTATTCAATGACTATGATTCACAATACTAGCAATTGCACACAAAAGTGGACTATGAAATTTTAGCAGAATGAGATTAACTAGATTATATATATATACATACATACATATAGATATATTTAGTGAATGTGGGTTTCTAAAATTTTTACTGTGTGAGTAAGCCATATTTTGGGGGGGGGGGGGACATCACTGCCCTCTGGTGGTCGTGGGAGCTACCCAGTGCGGCTCCTGAGAGCCGCCCTGGATTTGAACCGTCAAGCCCATGGGCCACAGTTCCACACTCAACCACTTACTCCACCAGGGCTCAGCCCAAGTAAGCCATATTTTTTTTTTATTTTTAGGCATCACTGCCCTCTGGTGGTGGGAGTAGGAGGCCCAGCCTTTGCTCCTGTGGAACTGGAATTGAGCCTCCATCCCAGTGGGCCACAGTTGCGCGCACAACCACTACGCCACCGGGGCTCAGCCCAAAAGCCATATTTTTTATAAAAACAATATTCCACATGTTCTTTAACAAAGAAAATGTGTCAGTGAGCTCCTTTGTTTCAACCATCAGTATAAAATTCTATTGATTTTCTAGAAAGAAAAATTGACTTTCCAATTTTGCTTAAAACAGCTTATATAACATTTTTGATGTTTCTTTCAAAATAAAAGCTATAATTGCAAGTGATCAAATGGAGAGATATCATAAAAGAAAATGTAATGAGCAAAAAATGACCATATATTACATTGTTTCATCTTTACTATATTTTATTTTTAGCTAGACCTTTCATCTCTGGCATATTGTAATTAAAAACATTTCTTTCTATCCTTTGTTCTTACCAATTCGTCTGTGATTTCTAGTGTTTTGGTTACAAAGAACTGCTTAATAATCAGTTTTTGGCAGTAATGGTTTTGTTGTGCTTTCCAATTTTTCTTTTTATTTTTTCCAATTTATCATAAAGTTTTCTGAAATTATAAATACCTTGCTGATGGCTAGTAGTGATATGTATATATCTTCAAATTTACTTCTGAGTCTTAGAGAACTTGACTAATCTGATGAAAATGCTGCAAGATACACATCTTATCAACTGTCTCATTATCTTACATTTCCCATTTAAAAGAATTATTGAAAAACTATCATTCAAACATCTTAGATATTATCAATGTATATTTAATATTAACAATGTTGAGGTGTGAGATATAACTGACAGTGATGGCTATGTGTCAACCTGGGTGGACCCAAGCAGTAATATAGCAGCTATGTAATGATGTGCTTTGATTGTGTAATGATATAATTGGACAGTTATGCAATGATGTAGTCATTTTCCACTGTGTGACATAATGGGGCCATGCTTCACTTTTGTTAAATGCAAAATTCACATAACAATCTGGCTTTGGGAACCTAATCATATGGATATGTGAGTAGAGGGTGTACTATTTCACATAACAACATAAATACATACTCTAGTGTTTGCTTTTTGTTGGTGATCTTTCCAGCTTCTCTTTTCGTATCTCCTCTCAATCTGTGTATGGTCTTCAGAAAAATTTTCTAAGGCATCTGGTGCTTTTCAAGGTAGTAAATGTGATAAATCAATAGATTTTTCAGCAGTTAGAGATATGTACCTTAACACAATTTTTAGCTGATGTGTATGAGAAAGATCAGGAGTGGAACCTACAAACTGAAAAATTAAGTTTAAGCTATACTTATTCTACTGAAAACAGTTGATGAAATTTTATCACTTAATTTGCTTACTGATTCTTCACATTTATATTTTAAACATAGATGATGGGCTTCTCTGCCTGTGTTACCATATTTTGAAATGTGAACTGCTAAAACTTAATCAAACTGAGCAGCAACATCAAGTAAACCCCCAAAAAATTTATTCTGTAGGAACTCGACACTTTATTTCTTCCTTGAAAAGAACATCTACACTCAGTGGTTTTTAATGGCAACACCAATGCATTGCAAAAGAGCTTTTAAATTCTGATGTTTATTTAAATTTGTGCTTCTAGTTCATGAGTTAAGCCTAAGAGTTAAACCTGTCTTCATTTTAAATATGCCAATATGTAATTTTTGTAAATTAAACTGTTTTTATCTATAAATTATATTCTAGTTGAACCATTTACTAAATTTTTGCATAACAGATTTAAAATTAAAATGCTGTATGATTGTAAATTGCAAACAAAATTATACATATATCTACATATAGCCACTTTCTGTAATAACTTACACCATTAGTTTTGCTCTCTAGAAATATATTCTTTTGGGGGGGGGCATCGTTGCCCTCTGGTGTTGGGAGTAGGAGGCCCAGCCTTGCTCCTGGAGAGCTGCTGCTGGATTTGTACCTCTAATCCAGAATGCAGCAGTCCCGCGTACAACCACTACACCACCGGGGCTCAGTCCTAGAAATATATTCTGAGTATAAAATCTTATTCATTTACCAGGACTTCTCAACAATAATTTTCAAAGTATGATGCTGATTATCACTCAATCTTCTTTTGAGTCAATAATTTCCAAAATTACAATAATAGTTATCCCACAATGCAGGATCTGTACTTTTTTGTTATTTATAGGATCGGCACATGTAACAATCTCTGGTGCAAAAATAGTTTCATTTTCGATAGCATTTAAAATTTTTTATCAAACATGTAATATATTATTTTAACACCCTCAAAACTCAAATAGTCAAAGAAATAAATCTCTTCTGATTCACTACCTTCTAAAAAGAAGTAAATTTTGAAATTGTCTTTAAGAATGCACAAATTCTTTTATCCCTTAGGAGCTTTTGTTTTTGCTTTCCACTTGGTTTTTGCTCTTTCATTTTACCTGGATATAAACTTATATCCCTTTAAAATTTTTGTTTTACTATAGCAAATAGCTGAAATAAATATATAAAATAAGTCAAAATGTATGGATATTGTCCTGTCATTGACTGCATCGCACATCAGGCAGGTCAGATCTTGAATTGTTTCATTTTGACCATTCTTTGTCACATTGCTATTCCTGGCGTAGTAAATCCTTTGACTGTCTGATTCAAAAATGGTCAATATTGGTCCATTTTAGCTCACTATTGCTTAGGATATCTATCTTCAAGGGTTCCATTTCATTTTTGATTGGTTCCAATGTATCTTTATTTACTTTGTACATTTCATGTTCCAATTATTAATGATTTTTTCCTAATTTTGTGTCATTTCCCATCAGCAAATTAAGGTGTGTCTACATCTTAAGGTTGATTCTAAGAAAATAGCTCTTTCTTAGTTGAATCTTGATTGTTTAATACCATTAACTATTCCCCTGGCACAAGAGGCCCTGATGGTGTGGTAGTAATGCATTGGACTGAGATCCAGAGGGTTGGTAGTTTGAAACCATCACCCATTCTGTGGGAGAAAGACAGGGTCATCTACTTCCGTCTCAGAAACTCACAAGGCAGTTCTGTCCTGTCCTTGCAGGATCTGTATGAGTTGGCAGTGAGCCTTTAAAAAAAATTCTCCTGGTACTGCAATAAGAACGAGTACACATTTTAGATAGTGTTGGAGGGCTTTGTTTGTAGGGGGAGGGGGATTATTTGCCTGTTTTTTTTTTCTTTTAAAATCAGAATCCTACTTTGGAAAGACAACAAAGAAAATGTGTCTAACTGTTTTTGTGGTTAGAGCTCCTTGAGTTTTCCTTCTTCAAAGAGAGCCACTCCTTGTCATTTGGAAAGGAATGGCAAGTAGAGACAGAAGTCAAACAAACTGCTGGTTAGCTGAAGGCTCCTGGGAACCCCCATTGCTCCCCAACCCCCACCACACATATAGGCAGTGACAGACCCAGACCCAAAGGAAGCCCCTGCTCAGGCTCAGACCTGCTCACAGGGAAAGCAGCTGCCTCAGCAGGCCCTGCTTGATCCTGCCAGCATAAACACCACTGTGGCTCTTGGGCTCTCCATGTGTGGTCCCTAGGCTGTAATGCTCCTTACATGTCTTTTACGCAAGAAATAGGCACTCACAATTGCACATTTGCCTTAGATAACTACCGTAGTTCTTCTTCTATATAAGGCGTCTGCTTGCTCCAAAATGTCAAACTTAAAAATAATAATAATAATAATATGTTCTGTAATCTACAAAACCATTCACTAAGATGGTTGGAAAAACCCAGTGGCAATGATGGAGAACTTTGGAGCTCTTCAACATGACACGGGAATCTGGGAAACTGTACGGGGCAACCACACTCTAATTTTATGGCTTTGACTTTATTGCCAGCACAGCGGCAATAAAGAGAAATAATAAATGAAACAGCATGCCAGAATGCAGGAAACCTAGTTGAATTTGCACAAAGCATTTAACCTTCTGGGCAGCAGTTTCCTCTTTCCAGACAAGGAAATGTTGACAGGTCCTCAAACCCAGACCCTAGGTGAATTCATAAAGTGAGATGTCAGAACCTCAGCTTAGAGTGAGAGTGGGTACATTAACAACATAATTATTGAACATTATAAATGAAAAAAACCAATGAAAAATAGATGCTTAATAATGTGTCCCAGTACACTAAAATCTTAAAATGAACTATTTAGGGTCTCTGTTGATTACATGGCAACAAGTTCTAAATTAATTATTAGTTATTAGTACTTTAATTTCAAGCAATTTTACCAAGATATCTTAAGTTTATGAATATCAATTATATTCAGAAGTCCACCAGAACAATGGAAATCCATAAGAAGGTATGAAAGGTATAGACTACTCTTTTTTTTTTTTTTTTTGGCATCACTGTCTCTGGTTGTTGTGGGCGCTACCCAGTGCTGCTTCTGAGAGCCGCCACTTGATTTGAACCGCCAAGCCCGTGGGCCGCGGTCCCACACTCAACCACTTATGCCACCAGGGCTCAGCCTTATGTATAGAGTCAAGAAATGGGAAATTAGCAACATCCAAATCTATTTGCCGTGAACTCAAATCTGACTCATAGCATTCCTATAGGACAGAGGAGAACTGCTCCATGGGGTCTCTGAGACTAAATCTTCCCAGAGCATACAGTCCCATCTTCCCCCCTTGGATAGAAGACGGCAGCACCAGAGATCCAAGAGCACGGATGCTCTACTGTTGTTGTTAAGTGCTCTTGTGTCAGTTCTTACAACAGAATGAAACATTGCCTGGTCTTGTACCATCCTCGCAACTGTTTGAACCCATTATTGCAGCCACCATGTCAATCCATATTGTTGAAGGTCTTCCACTTTTTCACCACCTGTCTGCTGTACCAAGCAAGATGTCTTTCTCCAGAAACTGGTCTCTCTTGATAAAATGTCCAAAGTACATGAGACAGTCTTCTCCAACTTGCACATGCCAAGGAGGTGATTGAAAATATCGTACTTTGGATCAGGTGCCCCATAATCCTCAAAGTAATATCCATGCTTTTCAGCATTTTAAAGAGGTCTTGTGCAGCACATAATATTGATATTTTTTATTAAATAAATAATTCCAATGTGGAATCAGTTAACAAAGGGAAATTGAGATTAAGCTAATAGAAATAGATAAGCCTACACATTCATATACATGTTTGTAGCCTCCAAAAGATAACACTCTTTATCTGAAAAGGGTCTCTTGGTACCAATGATTAAAGTGCTCAGCTGCTAATCAGTGGGTGGAGGTTTAAATCCACTTGAAAGATTGACATGGCCATCTGCTTCCAAAACACCAACCAGTGAGAATGTACGGAACACAGTTCTACTTTGATACAGTAAGTAGACCTAAAATCTGAATTATGTTCCAGAAAATATTCCAGTAAGTTGTCAGTATATGAGAAAATGTAGTCAATGAACATCTGCTATTGTTGTTAGGTGCCATCATATTGATTTAGATACATTGCAACCCCATAAGATAGAGGATATTCCTTGTGACCGATTTCCCCTTTCTCCCTTCACCCTCCCCTAATCCTCCTGGTATCTCTATTTCCTTTTTGGCCCTGAGGGATTAATCTATCCTGGATTCCCTGTGTTGTGGACTCTTAACTGTAGTAGTGCACATGCTCCAGTCTAATCCGATTTGTAAAGTAGAATTGAGATCATAATAGTAGGGAGAAAGAAGCACCAAAGAACTAGAGGAAAGTTGGGTGTTCCATCGGTGCTATACTGCATCTTGACTGGCTTGTTTTTTCTCTGTGACCCCTCTATGAGGAATGTCTCATGGTCTAAAGATGGGCATTGGGTCTTCACTCCATGCTATCACCCTATTCACATTGCGTATGATTTTGTTCTGGGTCTTAAATGCTTGATACCTGACCCCCTCCCAGAGGAACAAACAACAGAGAGTGGGTGAGGGGTGAAGAAGGAGGATGTAAGCTAAGAAAATAATAATCTATAACTTACTGAGAGAAGGAGAGTAGGAGAGGCATGGGTAAGAAATGGGGAACTGATTTCAGGAGCTCAAGTGGGAAGAGAATGCTTTGAAAATGATGATGATAGCATATGTGCAAATGTGCTTGACACACTGGATGAATGTATGGATTGTGATAAGTGATGTAAGAGCCCCCAATAAAAGTACTTAATAATAAAAAAAGGTAGGGGGGTTTCTTGACTGAAATCTGTGGAGTAAATGCATGACTCTCTCCTATAGTGCTAACCTTTTTTGTTAGCTACATTCTGATTAGAGAGAGACATTGGTTATCCAACTCAATACATTTCAAATTTGTGTTCAACTACTGAAAAGTTTGAGAATTGAACATACTTTCCCATGGGAAATAATGGAAAACCAAAGAGTTGGTTCTGAAGTACCCAAATTATACTTATAAATTCATTTCCCCAGGACTGTAACACAAAATTAATAGCACTGGGTTGTGGAAATACCCCTGAAACATCTAAACAGAATAAATATAGGTCATCAAATATCAAAACACAATACATTAAATATAATTAACTTATTTTTCATTGCATTTTGTTGTTAAAAACCTCTGAGTTTTCAGAATGGTACACTAACATGGGCTTCTCTTTAAAATCCCACTAGTCTTCCAACACAACAGAGAGAGCCTATCTTTCATAGTCTTCTGGCAAAACAAACCCTCATCCTCTTTAGTAATGACTTTTTTTTTAGTCCAGTTTCATAGCCATTGAATTCTTGCTGGGGAACAAAACCTAAAGCCTCCTGGGTTCAGCAAATTCAGTCTCAAATTTATCCACATCATCTTTATTTGTACTCACTCCCTACCCATGCCTCACTGCACAGTGAGTGCCTATCTTATTTTTGAATTTTTCAATTCACCCATGGCTAGCTTTGAACACTTCAGACTGGTCAGCACTCACTCCCATTACATTTTTCATTGAATCACTATGGAGGCTGGCAGCCTTCTTGCATAACTTTGCCTCAGACACACTATCAACATTGAGTTGTTTCTGATTTATTCAAATTAAGAGTAATTTTCCAATGTCTTTAATGGTCTAGTTTCTTTGTTTTATGGTTAACAATTTCAACTTCTGGCTACATGTACCACTTTAATCACAATTGTTTTCAAAAAGATTGATAATGTTGATATAATCCTGTTGTATTGAGCTACCAAGTCAGACAAGCTGATTAACATTTCACAATGATTTTTTTAACTTTATCGTGGTTCTCTCAATTTTCCTCTTAGCTTCACTAATTTTCTTTGGAACCATAGTTACAATATTTTACACAAATCACACACCAAACAATCACAATAACAAATATTGTAATGCACTAATGCAAGCACTATCTGTTGTCAGAGCTAAATTATTGCTTAGACTGAAATATCATCCCTTTGTGACTGAGGCAAGACTCGATGTGTGACTCACTCTCCACTGGACAGATTTTTCAATTCAGATTTTTGGTTCAACTATTGAGCAAAGTTACCAACACCAAGCAGATTTTGTTTAAACTTTGCTGTTCATATAATGGAAATATCAGGTTTGGAGCTCCTAAGGAATGAGGCATTACCGTATTAGTTTTGACCTGTTAATGCTAACTGTTGGAGACTTGAGTGTATTTCGTTGACAAGGAGTGAACTCAGAGGTCTGAGAAAAGCTGAGGGTACAAAATGTGCTGATATTTTTATTTGTGGTTTTCCATCTTTCCTTTGTCCTCTGGATCCTTCACTTTTGAAATGTGGCTAAGAATAAAAGGTAAGGCATAAAACAAAAGAAGACCATTTAACATTGTTACAAGAAGAATCACATGGAGTCTTCATAAGAAGTTGTCCTGGAGCAAGGCAGTTCTATCTTGCTGTCATTTTACCAAAAAAAGCTTTCTCTTTTGTTTTGGGGCTTTTTATGCACTCTTTTGTAAACTTATTTTGTGGCACGCAGAAAAGGAGCCAAACCAGGGGAGATCCCTGCCAATTTGGAGTTTTGATACCAATACACAGCTTTTTTCTCTTTTCACAAAATTTCACTCAAGAAAGACTGTAAATTTTTATCCCTTTTATTTGGAAACATTGCTCATACTTTTGTCTTAGATGAAATTAGTTTTCAAGCTCAGGATTGCTCTGTGGTCCAGACTTAAATTAGGTCAAGAGGCAGTTGAGCATGGTTTGGAGTTGCTGAGTACTACAAATAGTTAAATAAAAATAAATTAGTCATGAGGTCAGAGGTTTGGATCCATCCAATGGCATTTCAAATAAAGGTCTGGTGATCGACTTCTGAAGTCAGCCATTGAAACGTCTATGGAGCATAAGGGTTACAAAAAGGGGTCACCATGAGCAAACCTCAACCCATTAGAACCTAGCAAGGTAAGGAGATCTTTTCCATCACACTAACATGTGTTCATAGGAAGTTCCTGAGGAAATAACTCTCAAGAAATATTTGTATTAGAGCTCTTCTGACTAGCCAGTGGCCACAGGGAGTGTATAATTTTTCTGGGTCACAGACCCTTAACTCCCATGTCACTCATAGCTGAAGAACACAGACTTCCACAGACTAAATGCGTGGGACCTCAAGTTTTGGGTATTGAAGCATGCAAGAAAGATGCTTCAGACCCTCGTGGCCATGGAATTTCTTAGGACATCCTTGCATGGGACAAACTAAGAAAAAAATGTCAAAATCTCCTCATCTCTTAATTTTTCAGCTTTCCTTGTTCTTCAATGTCTATTTAGGACATTATGGATACCCAAAGACAGATTTTACCTGGACCTTTCTAAATTGTCTCCTCTCTGGGTTTATCCCCAACTTGAGATCTTTAGGATACCAACTAGTTTTTGTTGTTGCTGTTTTTCTGTATTATATATATTGTTTCCATTTTCTTTTGATGCTTCCTGCAACAAATAATATTTTACCAATAGAATCTTTCAATATTTCAACTCAAGGCTCATTTTTTTAAAGTTCTTTCAATTTGAGCTATACCGAGGAGGTTCTTTTTTGATTTCCTAACTCTAAGATTTTGAACATTTTATTATAATCATTTTGCCTTTTTAGCTACCCCTTGAAATAATCTATTCATCTCTTTCATTTCACCATTTCTTCCATTTGCTTTAGTTACTATACATTCAAGAGCAAGTTTCAAAGTATCTTCTGACACCCATGCTGATCTATTCTTTCTTTCTAATGATTTTTTGCTTTCTTCATGTATGGGTTCTTGATGCTATCCCACAGCTCATCAGATTTTCTGTCATTAATATTCAATGCTTCATATCTGTTCTTGAGAACCACTCAACTTCAGGTTGGATATAATTTCTGTCATAGTTTGACTCTCATTAATGTCTTTTCATTTTCTTCAGCTTCACATAAACTTACATACTTACATACCTAACATAATTCAATGTTCAACCATTTCAAGAAGTAGCATATAGTGAAGAACTATTACTGACCGAATAAGCCCAGGCTGAATTGAAAGTATTAGCCATAAACATAAGCTCCAGAAATGGATGGAATACAAATTGAAAGGTTCCACTGGAAAAAAGAAATGTTTCACTGGAAGTTAATGAAGTACTGGAAGCACTTACTCATCTATGCCAGGAGATTTGTAAGACAGGTACTTGGCCAAGTGATGTTAAGAGATCTTTATTTGTAAAAAGTCCAGAGAAAGGTGAACCAAAAGAATGCACAACTTAAAGCAAAAAAAAAAAAAGAGAGAGAGAGAGAGAGAAGAAGAAGAAAGGTTTGAGCCCCGGTGGCGTAGTGGTTGTGTGTGGGACTGTGGCCCACTGGGTTTGCAGTTCAAATCCAGCAGTAGCTCTCCAGGAGCAAGGCGGGGCCTTCTACTACTACATGAGGGCAGTGATGTCCCCCGAAAGCAGACCAAAAAAAAACAAAACAAAAAGAATGCACAACTTATAGAGCAATATCATTAATAGCATATGCAAGTAAATTTTTGCTGAAGATCATTTGACAATTGTTTCAACAGTACATTGACTGGGAGCTACCATCAGTTCAAGCTTGATTCATGTAACAAGCAATGTCATTACTGATATTAAATGGATCTTGACTGAAAACAGAAAGTAACATAAAGATGTTAATTTGTGTTTTATTGAATATACAAAGAAATGTGAATGTGCGGTTGTGAAAACAAAGCAAGAAATACTGCATGGTTACAAGTTAGGAAATGTGTGAATCAAGGTCATATCATCTCACCATACTTAAACTGTATGCTGAGCAGATCATCAGAAAAGCTGGATTATATGAAGAAGAATATGGCATAAGGATAAGAGGAAGGCTTATTAACATCCTATGAAATGTAGATGGCATAATCTTTCTTGCTGAAAGTGAGAAAGACTGGAGATACTTGTACATGAAGATCAGGGATTGCAGCATTTAGTGTGGATTGAGACAATGTAAAGAAGACCAAAATCCTCAGAACTGTACCACCAGGTATTCTCATAATAAATGGAGAAGAGGTTGAAGTTGTAAAGGATTTTGTCTTCCTTGGGTCCCAAAGCAATATTCATGGAAGCAGCAGTTAAGAGATCAAAATATCCATTGCTTTAGCTAAATCTGCTACCACAAGACTTCTTTAGAGTACTGAAAAATGAGGATGTTTCTTTGGGGAATAAGGTGTGCCTGAACCAAGGCATGGTATTTTTCAATGGGCTCATATGCATGTGAAACTTGGACAGTGAATAAAGAACAACAGAAAAAAATGGATGCATTTGAATTGTAGTGCTGGAGAAGAATATTGAAAATGACAAAATGATCTGTCTTGACAGAAGTACAGCCAGAGTGCTCCTTCAAAACTAGGATGATGAAACTTAGTTTTATATACTTTGGACATGTTGTCAGGAGAAACCAGTCTCTGAAGAAGATCATTCTTGATAAAGTGGAGAAGCAGCAAAAAAGAGGATGGCCCTTGTACTAGAGGATTTTATGTCAACTTGAAGATATATGAAAATATTGAGGTAGAATCCAACGTGTCAGTGAGGTGATTCCTCCTGGGAATTGTAGCCTTCTTATAACTGGAAGAAGTTGAGACTCTCTCTCTCTCTCTCTCTCTCCACTCCTTTGCCATCTTGCTTGGACTCTGCCATTGACCCTGAGAGCTACTGGTGTCTTGCCATTTTTCCACTGATATTGTATCGAATCAACTCTCCTTCAACTGGCTAGTGAGCTTCCTCTTCTGCATTTTTGCATGAGTATGAAGAGAGACTTACAGACTAGTATCACACTCATAGACTTGAGTTGAATTAGATTCCGATGCCTTCTTCCTATAAATTTATTTCTTGATATAATGCTCTTTCTTATACATAGATAAATGTTACTGGATTAATTTCTCTAGAAAATCTGGCCTAGCATAGTCCCCAAAGTGATGAATTAACAAAGTTTCTGTAGCAATAGGCTCAAGCATAGGAACAATTGTGAGAATGGCTCTGGATGGTGCCACATTTTCTACTGTTGTTCATAGGATCGCTATGGGTCCAAACTGAATGACACCAAACAATAACGACAGCAACAACAACAACATGAGGCAACAGAAAATACCATGGCTTGGAGCAGGCAGAACCTTAGTCCTCAAATTAACATCCTTGCTTCTTCACATTCTAAAGTGGCCTTGGGCAGCAGATTCCAGTATATCATTCCAGTATATCATTTGGTCTCTTGATAGCTGTTCGATGGACATTAATTGCTGATTCAAACAAGATGAAATCCTTGGCCGCTCCATGTCCTGTGACTGCCCGATGCACCTTAGAGAGTTCCTCATGGAAGTGCTCTTACCAATACCTCTTACCCGTCATTATGTGCCATCAATGTCTTGCACTAGGGTCTTCTACAGAAAACATATTTGAAAAATCATGTTCAAGCTTATTTAGAGACTCATTAATAAAATTAATTGTTTTCCTGGACATCAATAACTTCCCATTACAAATAGGATAAAATCCAAACTCTTTACTTCAAACTTTTCCAATCCTACATGACTTGTCTCGAGCTATATTTGTGAACCTTGGTTGGATGTTACACTTCCATACTTGTCTTCTCCAGCCACATGGCTTTTTTTTTCTCTAAACCACAAAACTATTCTTATTTCAGGGCGCTACTCTTGCTTCTACCAAGAAAATCTGCCTTCTTTTCTTCAGTTCATCATTCCCTTTTAATCATTCAAATCTAGCTCAAATGTCAGACCTTTCTGCACAACAGATTTTACTCCATATGAAATCACTATATATTATTTCATAAATGTCATATAAAATTACCTTGTTAATTAATGCTAATCTACATGAAAGTATGTAGTCTTAGCTCCTTGTTCAGTTCTGACAAATATAAGGCACTCAATACTAGCTGTGTCAGGCAGGGTTCTCTTAGAGAAATAAAATTCAGGACACGTAATGATTTTTATATATTTATATATTGAGAAAGATATATAAGAGAAAAAGAGAAAAAGTTAACTATAAAACAATACAGATTGCTCGGTGCAACTCACTTGCGTGAGGCAACTAGAAGACTGGCAGTCCTTCAATTCTTCAGGGCCGCTAAATAGTCCTCTGTAAAGCAATCCAGGCTATCTGGTTACAGGCAGCAAACGGCAGAGCAACAGTCACCAACTGTCACCAACTGTCAGTTGTTATCAGATAACAGATTCCAACAGTTCCCAGCTCAAGAGATGTATATTCCAGGAACGTGGCAAAGCAGGGCTTGAAGGATCCTCAACTCACAGTAACACAGTCCGCGATTAGGTGTCCCACGGGTAGTGTTGTTTGGAGGTCGAGGCACAGGATGAACAAAGCAGCTCTCTGGTCCGAAGATGAGGAAACAACAGAGAGAGAGAGGGCGGCACTTGCGAAGCACTTCTTACATCTGCCCTTCAATTCATCCCGCGTGTTCATTGGCTGTGCCGTCACAACAGATCCACCAATCTTCTGTGGCCATGTTGGCATAACAAACTTACCCATCACACTGGCTGAGAAATGGAAGAAAGAATAAATGGATTTTTTTCTCCCAGCTGCCTTGCAGTTTCTGGAAGGACACAGATACTTTTTGCCTTAAGGTGAGAAACCATACAACCCAAAATGATTGTATGTAATACATTTTTCAAAACCATTCAGAGGAGGCAGAGTAGACTCATCCCTCCAACTGTGCCTGGACTGAGATCTCTGAAAGATCTGGTAATTCCTTTCATATGTCCCCTGGGAACAAATGCACATGTTATTCCAGCAACTGTTGGCATCCAATAGCACTTCCAATAAATACTCACATCAGATTAATATAAGCCTGGCCTGGACTGACATTCAATGGCCCAAATTGTCAGTGAATTCTTAGTCACAATGAGAAGTTAAAAATACTCAACCTTAACAAGGCCAATGGGGAAAAGCTGGCCTTATTCTTCATTATGTTCAGTGAGTTCCTTCACCTCCATGCTTTTCAGCCACAAAATTATATTGGCAGCAACAATAGTACCCACCAAGTAAGATTGCTATAAAAATGGAGATAAATGTAAAAAAAACTAAGATAGTGCCGGACACATAGTAAGGGTTGGTATTACTTCTCTAACCACTACTATTGAGTTGATTCTGAGAGAACCTATACACCTGAGTAGCTATGTGCATTAAGATTTTCAAGACTGAGAATCTTTATAAGAGCAGACAGCCTCATCTTTCTCCCACAGAGTGGTTGATGGGTACGCCACAACCTGCCCGTTAGTATTTAATATTTAACCCATGGTGCCTCCAGGGTTTGTAAGGTTACCAAACAAAACTATCACAAAGTGAATAACATAAAACAATGGAAATTTATTTTCTCTCCATTCAGGAAGCTAGAAGTCCAAATTCAAGGTTGGTAGGACCATGTTCTCTCTAAAGGCTCTAGGGAAAGATATTTTCTTGCCTCTTCCAAGTTTTTGGTGATTGCCAATAATATTTGGCATCACTCTAACAGCCATCATCATATGGCTGTCTTTTCTCTGTGTCTTCTTTTTTTATATGGTCACTATTCATATTAAATTAGAGCTTGCCATACTTCACTATGTTGCATGTCAACTAACAACATTTTCAAAGATGCTTTTTCCATACAAGGTTATATTCACAAGTACAAGAGTTGCACTTAAATATATCCCATTAAGGAAGATGCAGTTCAATCAACAACAGGCTCAATAAATATCAGCTAATTTATTAACACAATCTTACCCCACTAACACTGGTATTCTCACTTCGTGGAGACACCCTGTGGGTTTTTCACATGCTTTTTTAAATGCAAAGAGTATGTCTCCTTCATGTCTAGCCTGATTCCTTCCAGCTCCTCCATATATTCAAACTTAATCTTTCTTTAATTAATCAGTTAAAACCCCAACTTTACATTCTAGAGAGTTCTATCTTTCCTTAGAAGATTTGTATAGCATATGACATGAACAGAATTCATTAACCAATTACTCTTCACTTAATAATTTTAAAATATTTAAATCTTTTATTGTCATCTATAATCTCTAGATGGTGGAAATAAGAAGATCTGGTGGTGTAGTTGGTTACATGTGGAACTGCTAACCACACATTTCCACTCTCATAAAACGGATTGTCCTAACCCCCAAGTTCCCATCAGTAAAAGAAGGAATTTTTTTAAATTTATGGTACATGTATACAGTGAAATACTGGGGAACTAAGAAACGGTGATGCAACCATGAAACACCTCATGACATCATGGGGCAGGGTTTTTGGAAACTAGTATACTGAGTGAAGATAGTTGATCACAAAAGGACAAATATTGTGTGATTCAACTATTGTAAAGATGAGCACCACAATGAAAGCTGGTGCAAGTTTTCAGGTCAACCAGTCTACTTACCAGGGTGCCAGGCAGCCTGAATGGTTCTCATGAACCATGTACTATCCTTTCTATCTGTGTATGTTGAAGGCCACTTTGGCAGAGAGCTCCTCACTTCAGCTAGGATCAGATTTTCCAGAGGTGGGGGTGGGGATGGAGATGGAGGTGGGAAGGAAAATGATTGCTTAGGCCACCATGCAAAGATATGATGAGGTCTCTCCAGACTAGCAAAGTGATGAGGGATACTGATGGGAAAACCAGTCAGGAAGATGGAAAGGGAGCAAACATCTGAGAGAAGACCAGTACATGTCTGTTGGTAGAAAAGGGGGGCAGGGCAAACTTCCTAGTGGGTTGGGGGATGAAAAATAATTCTCTTAAATACACTAAAGGGGAATGTGCCTGATAATACGTTCCTAATAAGCCACATTTGTCTGAATTTCTGTATACCGTCTGGTCTACAGAACCATGTGCCATAAAACACTAAGGCGTTGAACTATGGATTTTCAAGGCACACAACACACTCAAAAGTCATACCAGAGGAATGCAATGTGGAAATCCCACTACATGAACTAGACTCTAATTCAAGCACACCTGTAGCCTGAGAACTTGAGACTGGAACTCCTTGATGTGAGAAGAAGCAGAAGACAGCTATACTAAGATTACTGAACTGTTAATAAGTGGACTAACATTTACTTACTTCTTCAATGTCCTATTTGTTGTACTAAGATACATTTTATTCTGGCAGATGTTGAGTCTGATAATATCAATGAATTTTATTGTAAGTTGCCTAACCACCAACTACCCTTGTTTGTGAAAATAACATCTAGTCACATAAGGATCAATCCTGTACAAGTAATAATCCAGATGTTGTGATATATAGTTAGCCTAAACTTGCTCAATCATCCTCTCTCAATAGTGTTTTAAAATGAGAACCTTGGGATAATCAATGACAGTATAAACAAAGGGTCCTTACGCTCCAGGGAGATGATGGATAAGATTCTCTACCAAAAATCAACAAGGATATTTCAGAGGCAGATAAAAAGGTAGATTGAGGAATGACTTTGGGGCTCGTGCTAAATCTAGCTTCAACCTGAGAACAATTAGTTCTTATGACTTGACCCTGTTCAATAATCATGCTTAGGAAGGAAACACAGGATGTGAGTGCTATAGCAAAGTATGGTGAAGAAGCTAAATAGTGCCTGGCTCTAAGATAATATAGAATGGCTCTTATCTTACAAATGGAATAAGTTCCAGAGGAGCAAAGATATACAAAAGGGGTAGTGGAAGGCATCAAGGTACAACACAGAGGTTACACCAGAGGAGCAGCATAGAGGTACCAGCTGAATAAACTAGACCCTACCTCGAATTTGCCTGCACTCTTGGACTGAGGGTGGGGTCACTTGAATGGGAGAGGAAGCACAGAGTGGCCACCCCAGAATTGTAAAAGTAGTAGTAATTGGACCTTTGGAGAAAATCCCGGTTCAAGGGGTGTCCAGTAGTAAGGGACCCAGGACTATCATACATGTAGTACCTCAATGCCCACCCTTCAGTGGGATCCATTGAACAGGAATCCACTTGGAAGAATTGACTCAGGAAGGCTTTCACTGACATCAACTCCCATATTTAGGGTCAACCGTGATTGAACTGTCTAGTACCAAAACTTAAGGGTTTCGGCTCAACATGGAACTGTACTTGCATAGTGTCCTCATATGGACAGTGTCAGGAGTACAGGGTTATTAGGAAAATACAAGATTTCAGGAATAAAAAATGAAGGCAGGAGGAGGGAGGGAGCACTAGAAATGGCTGATTGCACAACTCACCTTAAAGACCATTTAACCGTGGAAGGGGGAATGTTCTTATTAATATGTAAAACTAATAAGGCAATGATTGTAGAATTCTTACTGACATGGTTAAATGGTTGAACTTATTGAATTGCATTATATGTAAAGTATGTGCCAATAAAAAAGAGATAGCTGAAATTTGAAGTGCAGGGCCCCTACAATATAGACACTCCAGGGCTCCAAACTTTATTAGAGGTGGGTTTCAAGACCCTTCCTCTCACATAGGCTGCATCTCTTGCCAGGATTGCACAAAAGGGCAGTTTGCAACACTTTGAAAATATACAAAGGAGCATTAGCACTTCAACCAAGTTGAAGAGGCAGGAGGGAGGACAAGGTTGGGAACATGAAATACTAAATAAGCTTGTAGATGGCTAGTTCTTCAGTTTTTGCCAGGGACCAGGAGGCAAAGTGTCGTTTTATCTCAGGCGGAAAGAGGCCAGCCAAAGACAGGCCAGCTTCTGCTTAATCAGTTCCCATGGCTGAGCCATCAGCTTTCTCCCATGGGCCATGGTCTGTGGAAAGTGACAATCTTGTCCCATTTACCTAAGGAGCAATGTTACCCTTATACCTGGCTATCAGATAGAATAGTATATAGGGGCTTAAAGGCTTGTTTCCAAAGAAGCAGCTATCTAAGTGAGAAGTTAACTAAGCCCACATGAAAGAAGCACACCGATATCCATGATCTGAGGATTGTAAATTATATAATTGAAATTAGAAGGAGGAAATAGTACCAGAGCTTAAATTGTGAACACCCAGTTTACTAAAGGCTATGGATGTTTATGAAAATCCCAAGTTCCATTTACAGGATTCCCACATGGATTGTCTCAAATGTATCCCTTCGGACTAGAGTTGAGGGATGTTAACAGCCTTGCGAAAATGTAGATAATATTGTAAAGTCAATTATGGCAAATATAGTTAGGTTAAATGTACCTTATCATGTGGTCTCCCTCTTAGCCCACTTTAACATTGTTTCAGTTTTTATTATTTTCTGCTTTCTCTTTGACTAAGGGTTTAATATGTTTTCTCTATTGTGGGTTTTTTTTTTTTTTTGGTTTTGGGTTTTTTTCCTTTGAGGGGGTTGTTGGTTGGTTGGTTGCTTCCTGTTTTATGAATGTGAAATTCATGACAGCCACATCTATAAAAATAACACAATACTGACATGGCAAGGGAGGGTGGGGACAGATGGGGGAAAATAGAGAGCTAATAGCAATGACTGTAGAAAGACAATGTTCTGATATTGATTGTGGTGATGACTGCACAAATTATTAGGATCAAATTATTAAATTATATGATATGTGAATATAGACCAATAAACTATTTTTAACAATCCAAAATATTAGGCCCTAAAAAGTGCTATGGGCCAGTTCTACTCTATAACACATGTGTTTTCATGAGTTGGAACCAACTCAATGGCAACCAGCCACATTATTATTATTTAGTTTTTCACCTGTTAAGGTCCTAGCTTCTCCACTATAAACTTCCATAAGAAATCACTATAGGACCTTCTACAGAGTAGACCCTTGAAACATTCTTGATCTGCCATGATTGCTCCTTGATATTTGACCAGAAGACCCTTCAGACACACATGAAAAATATTCTTAGTGAAATTATGTTCTTCTTCACTGCCAATGTTCAGTTGAGTAACAGTCCATTGTAAACCACAAAGTATTCATAGACAAGGTCCATTGAGACCTTTAGTCGAATATAAATAGGTTATTTTTAAATCATGATTCCCCTAATGACAGCTCTGAAGGCCTCAGACAGTTAATCTCTAAATAGTTAGATGGCAGAATTCATCACCAGGTTGGTAGTTGGCAATCAATTTCTTCACTGTAAGACTTGAAGCTACCTGGTTTTTTAAAATGTGCAGAGTAAAAGTCCTTAGCACTTAGCAGTCTGACTCTATAAAAAGAATAATGACAATTCCCAGTCAGGGAATTCCACAGCTGGACTGCCAGCTGACAACCCAAGGAAGAAATATCAGCACTGGGGCTAACAGCCTGATCCCTAGGCTGCTCTTCTCAGAGGACAAAGAAGCTTAATAAAAAACATGAATATTTGAAAAAGCAAAATGTGGCTTGTGGAACTGCCACAGGGTATGACTTTTATTTTTTCCATATATATGCAGTTAAACTAATACCATTTTTTTAAGCATTGCTTGCCCAGTGTCACAGCTTTTCCTAAGCCATCCTAGAAGGCTCTCAGAGGTTTCCTCTTACTCAAAATTAATCAGCTCTTCGCAAAATTAATCTGTACTTAGGATTCTACTTTGTGTGCCATGGATAATGGTCACAAGATGAAACCCCTATTGTTTAGATAGACTAGAATTCATGCAAATGGCTTTACCTACCCATGACTAATTAGTGTGGATTTCTGCTCTTTATATTCTGAAGCCTTGAATATAGTTCTTTCTCAAACACCCACCTATATATCCTTATTATTTGCCAGTCACTGCTTTAAGAGCCTTATAAACTCATTAACAGGTCTATAAAATAAATACTATTTTTCCATCTTTTTTACATTGAGGTTAAGTAGATTGCCAAAGGTCATGGCTACTGAGGCCAAGTAGGTAGACTAAGGTCTAGATCTAAGATTTCAATTTTTTAAATAAATAATCTTACTGGGGGGGGTCTTACAGATCTTGTAGCAATCCATACATCAGTTGTACCAAACACATTTGTACATATGTTGCCATCATCATTTTCAAAACATTTTCTTTCTGCTTGAGCCCTTGTTATCAACTCCTCTTTCTTCCCTCCCTCGCCCACCTTCACACTCTCACAAACTTCTGACAATTATAAATTATTATAATTTTCATTTCTCACACTGCTGTCTCCCCTTTCCCATGTTTCTCTTGTTCATTCAAGGGTGGGTGTGTTTATACATCAATCATTATAATCAGTTCCCTGTTTCTCCGCGCAGTTTCCCCCACCCTCATGCTATCCATACTCCCATTACTGTTCCCAAAGGGTTTATTTGTCCTGGATTCTGTGCATCAAGGGCTCTTATCTGTACCAGTGTATAAGCTTTGGTTTAGCTGGATTTGTTAGGTAGAATGGGAGTGATGATAGTGGGGTGGAGGAAGCATTAAAGAACTAGAGGGATGTTGTATGTTCCATTGGTGCTATGCTGTGCCCCTGGCTTTCTTGTTATTTCCTTGTGACCCTTCTGGGAGGGAATATCCAAATGACTATAGATGGGCTTTGGGTTGCCACTCTACTCCCCATGATTTGCATTGGTATATTTGTTTGTTTGTGGTCTTCTGATGTCTGATACCTGACCTGTTGACATCTTGTGATCACACAGGCTGGTGTGTTTCTTCTATGTAGGCTTGCTATTTCCCTGCTAGGTAGTCTCTTGTTTAACTTCAAGCCTTTAAGATCCCAGATGCTATGACTTTTAATAGTGTGGCACCATGAGTCTTCTTCACCACATTTGCTTATGCACCTATTTTGACATCAGTAACTGTGTCAGGAAGGTGCGCATCCCAGGATTTCAGGTTATTAGAACAAAATGTTCTTGCATTAAGAGAATACTTAAGTAGAAACCCAATGGCCATCTGCTATCTTAATACTATACATTTAAATATATGTACATAGACCTATATCTCTTGTTTATATTAATATATTTACATGTGTGCGTACCTACATCATGCCTCCTAGTTCTTGCCTCTATTTCTTTTCACTTTCATTCTGTCCCACTATCACGTTCAACCTTCATTCAACTCTCAGTACTTTCTCTTGACTACAATGGACTTGATCAAACCCTATCAGGTGTTCTACACTCTCCTCACCATCGATTTTGGATCTTATCGTTTTCTTCTCCCTGAGTTTGTTGGTTCCCGCGTTCTTTTTCTCTCACCTCCTCCTCACCCATGTCCCCCTGGAGCTGTTGGCCCATTGTTTTCTCCTTGGAATTGGTTATCTTGACTATCTTATATGATAAACATGAGAAAAAGAAGAATGAAAGAAAGAAAGAGAGAAAGAGATGAAAGAAAGATAGATAGATAGAAAGAAAGAAGAAAGGGACTGAGTAAGTGGTTGAGTGCGGGACTGCGGCCCACAGGCTTGGCGGTTCAAATCCAGCAGCAGCTCTTCAGGAGCAAGACTGGGTAGCTCCCACGACCACCAGAGGGCAGTGATACCCCACCCCACCCCCACCCCCAAAAAAAGAAAGAAAGAAAATCTATAAATAATTACAGTTTGTTTGCTGATCCTCCTGAAGGTTTTCTAATTGGATCTGATGACGTGCCATGCCTTGCCCAGTGATTCCGAAGATTCCTTGGGTACTTCATTGCTTTGCTCCCTTTGCTGCTTTGTCACACTCCCCTTGCGTTTTGCTCTGGTGTCGGAGAATCAGACCAGGCATGCTTCCCACACTGTGACTCTGGTCCTGTCCCTTGCAGTGCTGTGTGTCAGCAAGGGAGCATTATGTCTCATGGTGGGGTCAGACCCACAGTCCTCTCTTTGCATTGGCTGCTCTGAGCTGTCATCCTTGAGGCTTGGTGGGCTAGGTTGCAGCTTTTCTCTCTCTCTCTCTCTCTCTCTCTCTCTCTCTCTCTCCCTCCCTCCCTCCCTTTCTCTCTCCCTTCCTGTTAGTTTGCCACCATGTGGTCTACAGAATCCCACCAGGCTCCAGAAACTGTATCTTCAGTACTGTCCTCTATAGTGCATTCTTCTGAGGAAGGGATCGACATAGCTGGGATTACCTTCTGTTAGTTCGTTGCTTCATGTAGGTATGCTGCCCTCGAGGTTTGGCACCCCAGGTCGCAAGATTTCAATTCCTAACTACATACTATGCTGCCGCAATAAAACTTAGAACTTAGATAAGTTCTGACAACACTCTATGAACTTTTGGGAAATATCTTTGGATAAGGATCAAAACCATTTTTCAAGTGAGTTGCAGCATTTACGTCTTGCGTACATCATCAAAACACTTCAATCTCCTACAGTAAACATCTGTTAACAATTCTCACATCGTCTGAGTTAGAAGGGGAAATTCTGTTCTAAGAGTAGGGCCCATAATCAAGGCCTGAACAAATAGAACTGGGTATAGTTATAGGGTGAGGAGTGGGAACATGGAACATGTCAAGCAAATAGCTTCCCAAACTGGACCAATTAGGCAAGAAATATTGGGCAATTGGGGGAATTTCCTGAACAATTGGGCAAGATGTATTGAATTTTTCTGTTTCATGCAACTGCATTATCTTTATTTAAGAGCATTGAGTGGAATGTACATCACTGGCAACCAAAAGCATCCAAACCCACTCTTCTCTATCAATATACCTGGTAACTCGTGAACTGCTTCTACCCAAGGACCAGAGCACCTTGCTGAGTCTCACTGCTTGCAAAGGTCATGGACTCTGCATTTCTAACATTCCAAATTGTGTGTGCTACCCCATGCAGTGAAAGAAACTATGCAGCCTTTCCTCATTCCCAGATTTTTATGCCTTGCTTTCTCTTTGTCCCACTTCTCCCCAGTGGTCCTAGATTTATTTTACTCTGATCACTTTAATGATTTGGATCCTATCTAATTATTCCATTCCCATTTGTTCTGTAAATTGAAGTCATGAGAATTTTCTGTCAAAGTGCAATTCTGATCCCATCTCTCCTCTGTCAGTGGCTACACGGAGACCACATATTCAGTATAAACAAGCATATTACCTTATTGCTGCCCTTATATATTTTTTGTCTAAGGGCAACATTTAAAGGAACTCAGATTGCATCACATGAGAATTCCAAAATTCTTGTTTTAATGTGGTGTAAAGTGAAGAATGCAGAATTTGGTGGGATACTTTATTGTGATAGGAACACAAACCTCAAAAATGTATAGGCTGACATGGAGAGTATGTTGAGAAACAATGTTTCAGATATTTGTTTAATAAAGTTTTCTATGGTTTTTTTCCACCTCTCATTCATCAGTTTGTTCTACTGTGCTGCCTTGTCTGCTGTTGTGATATTGGAAATGGTGATACTGATAGTTCAAATACCAGCAGGGTCGCCCATGGGAGACAGGTTTTAGCAGAGTTTTCAAACTAAGGCAAAATAGGAAGAAGGAAAATGCAGTCCACTTATGAAAAGTTAGCCACTGAAACCTTTATAAATAGCAGTGGGACTTGGCTCATACATGGCAGGAAGATGAGCTCGAGCTAAAAAGCACTCAAAATTCTACTTGGGAAATGCTGCTCGAGCAGTCTACCTTAATGATGTGCATGAAAGAAAGTTTTCAGGGCCTTCATTTGGTGTAGAGCACAAGAAAAAATAGCTGCAATGATCCATTAATTACTGAGACATGAAATGTATACAGTATAAACCAGGACAACTAGAAGTTGTTAAAATAACATGGAATGTATAAAGATGTATATCCTAGGAACTGGCAAACTAAATTGGTCTGGTCCTGGCCATTTTGTGTCAGACAATCATATGGCTACTATGCAAGGAATGACAAATTGAAGAGAAGTAGGTTCACATTCATTATCCAAGAGAACATTTCAAGATCTATCTTGAACTACAATTATGACTGTGATAGGATAATGTCTATATATCGACAAGAAAGACTAATTGATGAAATATTACTCAAATTTATGTACCAACCACTAAGCCAATAAGACATTAAAGGATTCTACAAAATTACGCTGTTCAAAAATGATCAAGCACATAATGAAGATGCATTGATTATTAATTTTTACTAGTTATTAAAATGGGAAAACTCAAAACAAGAACTTAGATATCTGTATTTGGAAAATAAGTGTTTGGTGATAGAAACAATGCTGAAGATCATAGATAAGAAATTTGTAAGATCAAAGACTTAATCATTGCAAATACCATTTTTTAATCATATGTATGTGGACCTTGCCAGACTTATTATACAGGAATCAAATCAACTACATCTGTGGAAAGAGGTAGTGGAGAAGATCAATTGCATTAACCAAAACAAGGACAGAAGTTAATTATGAAGCAGATGATCAGTTGCTCATATTCCATATTAGGTTGAAGTTTAAGAAAATTAAAAATTCAACACAGCTAAAACACTATCTTGATTATATCCCACTTAAATTTAGAGACATCTGAAGAATATATTTGATACATTGAACATTAATGACCCAAACTCAGGGGAATTGTATGATATCAAGAATAGAAAACAAAGCTCAACGATATCTCACCTAATGAAAGCAAAAGGCTACTAAAAAAGGGTGGGGGAGAAGGAGGAGTAATAAAAGACCAAAATGAATACCAGAAAAGACTGAAATTTGCTCCTGAACTTAGGGCAGCTACCTCAACCCAACTCACTGCCATTGAGTCAATGCTGATCCATAGAAACCTGTAGAATAGGACAGAACTGCCCCTTTGAGTTTCCAAGATTTTACAAAAGTAGAAAGTCTTTCTCCTATGGAGTGGCTGGTGGTTTGGAACTACTGATCTGCAGTTATCAGTCCAATGAGTAACCACTATGCCAAAGTAATTAAAATAAATGAAGTAAAAATACTGGGGAACCCAAGACAGATGAACCCCTTGGGGCCAGTGGTGAGATTGGACCAGATGGGTGGAGAGAAGGTGGGGTAGAGAGAGGGAGCCAACCACAAGGATCAACACATAACCTCCTATCTGGAGGACAGACATCGGAGGAGTGGGTGAGAGGAGATGTCAGGCAGTGTTAAGATATGACAAAACAATAATAATTTATAAAGTATTGAGGGTTGGTGGAGGAGGGAGAAGCAAAGAAGGAGGGGAAAGGAAGAGAAGCTGATACCAATGGCTCAAGTGGAAAAGCGGGTATTTGGAGAATGATAACAGCAGTAGGAATGTGAAGGTGCTTGGTACAGTATAAGTATTTATGTATTGTGAAAAGCAATGTATGAGCCTCTATTAAAATGATTAAAAAATAAAATAAAATGGAAAAACAAAAAAAATACTATACAGAAGATCTCAAAGAGGTTCCAGAAAACAATGTGAAGTATTATTATGCAAAAGGGACATATACCCAAAGCATTTCTCAAGCTGAAAGAACAAAGGAAAAAATTCAAGCACTATTAAAAAGTTCTATGTACAAGAGATTGAATGAACCAGGAAGCATCAAGAAATAATACAGTGATCTTATCCCCCCAAAAGTTGATATTCAACCAATATAGCATGCATCAATGCTATTCACTGAAGTCCAAGCTAACTTGGAAGACATTGATGAAAAATAAGGCTCCAGGATTGATCAAATGCCAACTGAGATGTTTCAAGAAATTGATGTAGCATTGTAAGCAATAACTAGTGTGTGCCAAGAACCCGACTAACCAATTGAAAGCAATCCATATTTGTGCCCATTCCAAAGAAAGCACATTCAAAAGAATGTGGGAATTACTGAAAAATACCATTAATATCACAGGCAAGTCAGAATTTTCTGAAGATTATTCAAAAATGATTGCATTGGTTCATCCTCTGGAAGCTGCTAGAAATTCGTCAGTTTCAGAAAATGACACAGAACAAGAGATATTACTGCTGGTATTACATGGTACAAGGGATATGACAATTGAATCTTGGCTAAAGGTAGAGAATACCAGAAGATATTTGTCTTTGATTGATTACCCACAGACATTTACCTGTGTGGATCATAACAAACTCTGAATAACATTATGGAGAATTGGAATTCAAGCATACTTTGTGCTTATGTGGAACCTATAGATAGACCAAGAGTCAATAATTGGAATAGAATAATGGAATGCTACATATTTTAGAAGCAGGAAAGGTGTGTGTCTGAGTTGTATCCTTTCACCATGCTCATTCAATCTACATACTGAACAAATGATTTGAGAACCAGAGTTAAATATAGAAGAACAGGGCGTAGAATTTGAATAAGGCTTATTAATAATCTGTGATAGGCAGATGGAACAACATTGTTTATGGACAGTGAAGAGGACTTTTAAACATTTATTGATAAAGATTAAAAAAATACAGTTTTCAGTATAGATTACACCTCAATGAAAAGAAAACCAAAGTCCTCACAAGAATATGATGATAACAGGGTATAAGATTGAAGTTGGGAAGGTTTTTATTTTAATTCTATCTACAGTCACTGCTAAAGGGAAAACAACTCACTGCCATCAAGTTGATTCTGACTCATGACAAGGCCTTTATACTATTCTCAAAGAAACAAAAGTCAAATGCTTTAAGACGATAAAAAAATTGAGTTGTAAGATATGTGGATTATATTTCAATACATCTGTAAAAGATTACAGATAAGTAATCAAACAGTATATTGCATTGGTCAAATCCACTACAAAAGACCTCTTTAATGTGGTAAAGACCACTTTGAGGACTAAACTGTGTTTGACCCAAGTCATGGTCTTTTCAAAAACTTCATGTACACCTGAAAGCTAGATAGCAAAACTGGAGAAGAATTGATGCATTTGAATTATAGTGCTGGTGAAAAACAAATATGCTTTGCAAGAATTCCAGCCAGAATATACCTTAGAAGCAAAATAAGATGGATCAACAAAGGGTTGAAAAATCACATTGAGTGTAAGGGTAGTGCGAGATCAAAGTGTTTCCGTTTGTTTCATATAGGGAGGATGCCTACATGTTGAAACTGACCCGACAGCACTTCACAGCAGCAACAATATGATTTCTACCAATGCTTTTTGATGACAGTGGAATAGCAGCACAAGAGCAAAAGCATGAGAGAAAGTGCTACATTCTGAAATGGGCTTGGTGAGTCTCACCAATGGTGTAGATTGCAGAGTGGTTGGGGAAGGCTTCACTGAGAACTTTGAGCACAGCCTCAAAGGACATACTTAAAGAGTCACTTTTAGCAAAACATAGATTTCCTTTCTGTAACTACCTGTAGGAAGGAAGAAATTTCCATCCACTCAACCCTCTCTTAACCTGCCCCCCACTTAACTTCTATCACAGGCCCCCATTGTAGCAATAAATGAAATGACCTGGTTTCTAAATCGGTCTCCTCCTCTGCTCAGGATCTAGCTTCTTTCTCTAGGGTTGAGCAGCTAAACACTCCTCCAATTGTCCAAATAGCTTTTAATCCATAGTCCACAAAAGCAATACTTGTGACATGTCAAAATCCTGGTTTTATACAAGGACAGAGGTAGAAAGCACATCTCCCTAATCAGAGCCTTGAAAAAATAACCTTCCTTCTTTCTGACCACTAAGACTTTCCTTCAGGACATTGTTTCAGTTATGAGTTTCCACATCTCATGTTTATTTAGTGTCTCTCATCTTTCCTTTTTTATGATAATTTGTTCTTTCTCTCTCTCTCTCTCTCTCTCTCTCTCTCTCTCTCTCTCTCTCTCTCTCACACACACACACACACACACACACAAATTGTTCATTATTGACACAGAGAGGCCAGAATGATGTAAAATTCCTCTTTTGTTTAGTCACTGGCCCCTTTTGTGACATCACAAGTAAGTCATTTTGACCTCTTCTGTCCCACCCGACTGGAAAGCTGGGTGATGAGCAACAGTTCCTATGTACCAAAAATAGCATCATTTCCAAGCAGAAATTCCATGAATTAATAGATTTTACCAAAGAAAAAGACATTGAATTGCAAAAAAAAAAAAAAAAAAAAAAGCATCTTGTGTCAATCATTGACATGAAGGGGCTGCCTCATGCAAAGCCTGACTAATTCTTTAGGGAAAAGGAAAATTACCAGAAAGAAACGAGAACATCTAAGAGGGAGAGAGAATACCTCTTAGGAGGCCAAACTGAAAAAGAGAGGGAAACAAAATAGCCGTGGGAGAAAAAGGAGAGACCCTAAATAAACACAAGACAAGGACAGAGGAAATAGAAGAAAAATCAAAAAATTGGGGACTAAATGCATAACAGACCATTTGCTTCAGTGATTGGACTGTGGAACATGCAGAGCAAACCAGGTTTATATTAACTGCTGTTAGCCGTGTAGTTGAAGTCCCTGAGGGATGCCAATAGTCCACATGCTTGGCTATTACTTGAAAGAGTAGACATTTGAGTCTATCAAGAGATGCCTTAGAATAAAGATCTGGCAATCTACTTCCAAAAAGTCCACCAGTGACAACTACACGGAGCACAATTCTACTCTCACATCTGTGGGGTCACTTTGAGTCAGCGTGGTATTGTCATTTAGTCTGTTGTTCGCAGCCATTGAGTGCATGCCAACTCATAGCCACTGTGTTGACAACAGAGGGAAATGCCACCTGGTGCCCACCATCCTCACAATCTTCTCCACACCCAACCTGTTGGTGCAGCCACTGTGCCAATGCATTTTGTTGAGTAGCAGCTCAAATGAAAGGTTTTATTCCCATAGCAAGGAGATGGAAATGATTAGAAATAGTCCCTTGCTGAGGGGCCAATCTCACACCTGTGAGCCTCACCCACAGGTCAGGAGTCTCCTCCACCCAAACTCCCAACAGGACTGTAAGGAGGAGGAGAGTCCCAGGATCTGGGGAATGTCTGATGATAACTGCTGCTGCCAAGCCCTGGGTGCAAATAGACAGGTCTGTACCCTGGAGAGTCCTCTGGAGAAGCTGCTCTGTGATGAAACAGCTAGGCCTGGAATCACATTTCTTTCTTTAGAAAAAAAAAATTAGGGAGGGGGAGGCATGTCAAACTTGTCTTCTGGAAATGTCTGGACACTACCTAGGGCACCGTGTGTAGATCCACAGGGTCATAGGCCGCCACCTGCAGGTCCAGCAGCAGAGCTTTGCAGATTGTTCTTCAGTGTGAGCTTCTCATCACACTTGAGGGCCATCATCCCCTTCAGCGAGCCCGCAAGGGTACACTTGTCTCCAAGCGGCTCTGGGCTCTTCAGGGACTTCAGGTTCACCCTGCTGCTGGCGCTGGAAAGGCAGTCTGCTCCTGGCAAGCCCCCATAGGGCCACTTGAGCAGGCAGTAGCCCAGGGTCTAGAGGTTGCTTTAGCTGGAAGGTCCACATCCTCTGTGCAGATTCAGGCTAATGAACTCCAAGTCCCCCACCTAGGGGGCCCTGCTGCCTTGGACATTAGGCGGGATGGCAGGCTCCTGGACATTAGCGGAAGGGGAAGCTGTAGCCATAGGCCACCGGGGTCACGGACCATGTCACCTGGATTCACAAAGATCTTTTCAGTGGTCATGTTCCCGGGCACATACTCGTTTTCATGAAGGTACTGCAGGGCGTGCAGCAGCAGACAGGCCAGCTGCAACACCAACCTTTGAGGAATGACATGCTTTGGGTCACAGTTTGGAGCTGCCTGGAGGCTCCTCCCCAGTCTGGGAAGCACCATGAACCCATCCATACTTGTCCCCGTGAATGCTCGTCCTTGGCATCTAGTTTTAGTGGATGTCTTTGCTTCTGAGTAATGTAGGTGAGGAGATGAGTTCAGTTTCATAGAGAATGCCTGGTCATCCCGGATCTGCAGAGAGCCCACCTTCCAGGGCCGTCTGTTCTGGTCTGTCAGTCCTGTTCCCAGAGGCAGGGTCTCTAGGGAGGTGTTCTGCTTGCACAACTGCCTCCCGATCTCTGTCCAGGCTTTGCATTACCCCAATAGTCTTCTGGGTGACTTCTGGCTTGAGCATCTCTTCTTGACCTACATCAGCCAAGTTCCACTGCTATTTATGAGGGTTTCAGTGATAAATTTTTCATAAATGGACTGGATTTTTCTTCTTCCTACTCCGTCTTTGTTTGGAAGCTCTGCTAAAGCCTGCACCACATTCAAATATGGGCATCTTCATTTCTGATATCATAGCAAACAAGCCAGCATACTAGAACAAACAGATGAATGAGTTGTGGGCAAAATCAAAGAAACTGTGTTAAAGAAAAATATAAAAATCAGAAGCATTGTTTCTCAGCATACTCTCAAGGTAAGCTTATGCACTTTGGCGATCTGTGTTTCCATCACAATAAAGTGTCCCCAAGGAATGCTGCACTCTTCACTTTCACCACACTCAAAACTATAGTTTTGTCATCGTCCTATTAGAAGTAGAGACAGAAGAGCAAGTAAGTTCTGATCCATGCAGCTACATAGATGAAACTTATAAACAATATTCAGTGACATGGGTCAGGCACAAGAAGTTCTCAGTCTATTTGGGCAGATGAAAACTATTTTTTAATTATTTTATTGGGGCTTGTACAACTCTTATCACAATCCATACACACAGCCATTGTGTCAAGCACATTTGTACACTTGTTGCCGTCATCATTCTCAAACTATTTTCTTTCTACTTGAGCCCTTGGTAGCAGCTGCTCATTTTTCTCCTCCTTCCTTACTGCCCCCTCCCTCAGGTACCCTTAAAAATTTATAAATTATTATTTTGCCATGTCTTACACTGTCAGACATCTCCTTCCACCCACTTTTCTGTTGTCCCTCCCCCAGAGAAGAGATTATATGTTGATCTTTGCAATCAGTTCCCCCTTTCTACCCCACCTTCCTCCACCCTCCCATTATCGCCACTTTCGCCACTGGTCCTGAAGGAATCATCTGTCCTGGGTTCCCTGTGCTTCCAGTTTCTATCTGTACCAGTGTGCATCCCCTGGTTTAGCCATATTCATAAGGTAGAATTGGGATCATGATAGTGGGTGGGGGGAGCATTTAAGAGCTAGAGGAAATTTGTATGTTTCAATGTTGCTACACTGTACCCTGACTGGCTTGTCTCCTCCCCACGAATGTCCAGGAACCTCCAGATGGGCTTTGGGTCTCCAATCTGCATTCCCCTTCATTCACAATGATATGATTTTTTGTTCCTTGATGCCCGATACCTGATCCCTTTGATACCTGATGATCACACAGGCTGGTGTGCTTCCTCTGTGTGGGCTTTGTTGCTTCTGAGCTCCATGATTGCTTGTTTAGCTGATGGAAATGTTTCTGAAAAAAGCAAATAGTGATAATGATTGCAGAATATAGTGACTATAACGATTGTCACTTAATTGTTCACTTAAAAATGTTAAAATGGCAGTTTTGTTATGTATATTTTGCCCCAGTTAAAAAAAAATAATAGAGATAAAATGCCTTGCTAAGTCTAGGAGTTCATTAGTATACCCTTGAGGGACAAGATCAATTGGGATTACCTAGTCCACAAAAACAAGTACAGCAGAACCTGGACCTCAATGCTAATCCATTCCAGAATGATCGTGGAGATGTGATACAATCAAGTTCCAAATCATTTTTTTTCTATAATAAATAACTGAAAATGGATTAATCCTTTCTTGACCACCAAGTTTTTACCCTAACCTTGCCTTTTTATACAAAACACAGCAATTTCAAAGTAAATAAGTTCTGAGGTAAATGAAAGACCAAGATTACTCATTTGACAGAGACTGGTACTACGGCTCTTGGACGTCCTTCAGGCGTGGAATTGATTCCACCCTTTGGACTCAAATTTTAGCCAAATAATTGACAATGGTAAACAATTGATAATGGTAAACAATGGTAAATAATTGATATGGTAAACAATAACACGGTGGGCATACATGCTCCTTAGAACAATTGACCACATGAAGTCGAAGGGCAGGATTTGATCAGGAATATAGCTGAGAGGCAGGAAAGGGGGATATATGAAAAAAGGAATCACCATAAGGAAATAAAAAGAAACTTGTTATATCGAGTGACTGCAATTCATGTCACAAAACAAAATGTACATGAATCATTTATTGGAAAACCTATTTACCCTGTAAACTTTCACCTAAAGCATAACAAAGTTAAAAGAAGAAAGAGGCAGGAAGAAAAATAGATTAAGCATTTTAAGCCCTGAAAAAAATTATAATTGTTCTTCTGAACTGCATAAAGTAATAAACATGGGGGGGGGGAGAATCTACTTTTTAAATCTTATTAAAACCCTAACTAACACATATTACTTCCTAAACTCAATAGAATGAACCATGAGATGAGAAAGTGTGATATTACAAATCCACCGATTCCATCTTCCTTCCTATTAAACCCTGGGGGGCAAATCTTGGCTAGCAGATGTATTATAAAAAATGAAATGACCTGCTTTTATGTGGTTTTACTCATTGTGTGTCATTTGGACAATAACTCACTCATTGTCTATGAAACATGCCTGCAGAACAAGGTAACACTGGGCCTATGCTTCCCAAAGTATCTAATTGCACTTTCTTCATGTCTCAAATGTCATAAAAGTTAAAAACTGTCCACTGGGCATTTCCACAGCCATTTAAGTAGATTATGATCCAAATAAGGAAGCCACTCCTATTGATCTTACTCCATTCCTGTCTCTGTATTTCTTGCTAGAGACTCCTATTCCTCAAACATCAAATTGCCTTTTTATTCTTCCCTAAGCATTGTTTTGTGATTTTAATAGTGAATGAAGACTTATAAAGTAGAGACATACTCCCTATCCTCAGTGAATTCTAGTTAAGGAAGAAAATCAATTAAGATGTTTGCCTCGGTACTAATACCAGGGCACTTGTGGTGAGCCAAGCAAGAACACAAAAGGCAGGAGGTGGGTGAATCTGAAAAGATACACTATCACAGTGAGGAAAAATCACTGAAAGCAAAAGGCAGTGTCAATAAACAATGTAAAAACTAGCAAATATATATAGTGCAAGAAAATACACAGAGGCTAGTCCTTGCTCTAGTCCCACAACCCATTGCTTCTATTTATTTGCTTATTTGCTTGTTTGTCTGTTTTCTGAAAGTTTTTTTCCATTCTCTTCACCGTTTGGCAGATGGTCTCAGGATGTTCTTGGGAGATATTCATGGTGCCTAAATTGCCCTCTGCTCTTGCTGAGGGATGCTCCAATAATTATTTGTGGTTAATCCTCTGAGAGAACTTGGTAACTTTTCTTCCTTTAAGATGCTTTTTCTTCGAGCGTATGTGCAAGATGCCAAAGTTGTTTCACTTAAGCAATAGTAATTCACCCCAAACCTCAGGTAAGGAAGGCTGCTCAGCCAACAAGACCCACGGATGTAAAGTTGTCTAACCTGGAAATGCCAAGCCCTGCAGGGGTGGGGTGGGGAGATTCTCTAACAAGTGAAGTTCAGAAAAGAAAAGCAGTTGTTCCCATAGTTTTCCTCCAGCCTCAGATGGGAGCTCCTGGATGATCGAATCACAGTTATAGCTGTGCTTGTTTCTGCCACATAGGAGTCCCAGAGTGGTGCAAATAGCTAATACTCCGGACTGCTAACCAAAGAGCTGGAGGTTCAAGTTCACTCAGAGGTGATGATATACTTCTGAGACAGTAAGTCCTGGAATAGACTGCTGAGATTCACATGGGGGTTGCCGTGAGTCTGAATCAACTCAACAGCAGATATACAGTTGGTACGTGGTATCAGTTCCCTGTATGTGACTATACTTGACCCATTTCCTAGTGAGGGCCCTTTGTAACCTCTCACTTGGCACTTAAGCATTTCTACTTTCCAACATGCCCAGCTTAGGTCTTACATAGCAGCCTCAACCTGTCTATGCTCTCCTTTACAAATCTTCTATAAATCCCCTTTGCCAAACCTTTTACTCAACCTCCAGTCACCCTTCCAGAGTCACCCCTTCCATCTCATCCCTAAAGTCATTGCATATCTCTCAAGCTCCAGATTTTGAGATGAGACATAGATGACCAAAAAAAGATTCGGTCAAGCAAGAACACTTCAGGCAGTAAGGAAGCATATACAAACTTCCGAAAGCTAGAAAGTGTTCTTTCAAGTTCAAAATCCTTAAAGAGGGCAGTGCTGCTCAAGGGTAGAAATGGCAGAGTACAGTGACACAATATGAGCACATGCTTGCCAAACAGGAAGTGTTGGTTTTTTTGCCATTGGAAGTCTGCATGTCTAATACCGAAATGCTCTAGTGGCTAGCACATGGCTTATGGATTAAGATAGAAGGAATATGGTCACAGTCCAAGGGTGACATGATGAGGGCTTGTGCTCATTAAGACAAAGGAAAATAGGCAATTTTAAGATACACGTTGAAGACAGGTTAGGAAAAATCTGCTGATGGACCAGATAGGTGAGAGAGGGTCAGCCTAGCAGAATGAAAAGGAGGAAACCAGGGCTAATGTCCAGCTGCCTGGATTAAGCAATGGGGGAAAGTGGCAACTTTTGCTAAGATTGGAAAAGGTAGTAAAGACACAAGTTTCAGGGTAAACTCATGGTTTTGAGGTGCTCGTGCCTCCTGTAACTGGAGGTGTTCAGAGGCAGTTGGCTATTTGAGCGTGAGGCTGGCCCTCTAAGCTGGAGACTGAATCTGGAAGTTTCAACTTATAGTGGCCTTTCAAAGCATGTCAAGGAGGAAGAGTAGCTCTGGGGTGGCTTGGACATTCACATCCTCACCAGATGCCATCCTGCAACCTTGCTCACTGCTCAAGCACCGCGATGTGCTGGAGGTAGTTACAGCACTTGACTGCTGAAGGAAAGTTCAAATGCACCAAGAAGCAAATCAGAAGAAAAGTTTGGCAATCTGCTTTTATAAATCAGCCACTGAAAACCATTTAGAAAAGCCTAACCTGCAGTATCTACTCTGACACACACATACCCTAGGAAATGAACTGTCTCTCTTCCAATATATTTAAGGCTTCTTGAGGGGATGTGACAAAAAAAATTGGTTCTGAAATCTAAAGAATAAGATAAACCAAGTTGTACAAGGAAAGTTCTAACATTAAAAACTCTAAATGGTTCCCAGATGATGCCCCTCTGCCCACACAGGAGCTGTTTTGGGAGCCGGTCAGATGAGGACCAGCCAGCTTCCACCAAGAGAAAATGGATTATCTACCTAACAGTAGCTGATATCAGCACCCTAGCTTCCTGTCCCTCCTGCAAAAAAATCTCTCTCACCCACCCAGCCATAAGAAAGAGACTATGCATTATAATCACAAGCTAAAGCTAGAAAGGGGCTTGGCTGAAAGGATGTGCTGAAAGCCCGTGGAGAGAGATTGATGTGGAAAGCTGAGCTGCCCCAGGCATGTGCTCGACATCTGTCAGGCAGAGGGAGGCCTGCCAGGCCTGCATGGTTACTCAGTATTCAAAGACTATTCTTTCATTTAACTGGCATCCTGGGTAGGCCAGGCAAAGATGATTGGGCTCTGGGCTCCAGATGGAATTGAGGGGACTCTGCTCTCTTGAGAGAGATGCCTCCGGAGGGCTGGGCCACCCACGGTATGCAGTGGGGAGCTCCCAGGGCTTGGGAGAGAGTGTGTCTTGGCCCTGGGTGGGCAGGCCTAGGCCTGAGCTGGGACTTGTATGGATGGCTCTGCTTCAAAGAGCAGGGTGGGGCTCAACGAGAATGTTCCTCATACATTATCCCCACTCTGTATAATCCTTTAGGGAACAGTAACACCAGACTTACAGGGTGCCTCCCCCAGTGGAACAATCTACATTAGGTCTTTCCTGAAAACATTTAAATTACAGTAAAGTCACATCTATTAATTTTAGGCCAGAGATTCATATGATCAAGGAAGTCTCTTTCCAAGGCTCACCCTGCTGATCACCAACTGTTCTGGTTTCTCTCCTTTGATCATCCTCCACAGGAAAAATTAGGAACTTGGAGTAAACTGAGAAGTTCCAGGTTGTGTCAATGGTTGCGATCTGAAAGGATGGTGGTTCAAGTCTAACCAGAGGCCCCTTAGTAGGAAGTACTGGCAAGATACTTCCAAAACGTCAGCCAGTGGGAGCCCTATGGAACACAGTTCTGTCCTGATGCATACGGGGTTCCTCTGAATCAGTGGTGACTCCACAGAAATCATTTCTCCCTAGTAAGCTTAGATATGTTCAAGGTGTAAGGCTGACCTGCTGAGGCCATTTTTGGCCTGGCCCCTCCCCCTTTCCTTGGAGCCATTACCCTAGCAATCCTTTCTCTCAGTCTCATGAGTCCCTCAACATGTGGCCTGCTTTCTTCTCTGCTCTTTTGCACCTGGATCACTGGCATCTAAGACCAAGATGCCAATGGTGTTACGTCAGGACTTGAATGCCCTCTCTACCTCCGATCCGCAAGTCCTTTTCCTTAAATGGGCATTAAAGTCCTGCCCAGGTGCCCCAGGGCTATAAAAGAGCAGCCATCTTGCCTCCTGGCGCGATTCCAGCAGCCCCCAACCCCTTGGACTCCTGGACCTCGCCTGAGCTAGTACCTCCCCAATAAAACTTGTTTATTTTACTATAATTCAGCTCTCATTCGTCTCCTGCGGCTGGCTCTCCATCACCTTACACAAGTGACTTACTTTGATCAATGCAGTGTGGGCAGTGCAGAGTTAAAATGTGTTTTCTCCAAGTAAACAACAGCATGTAGTTCACGTATCTCTGACACAACAGCAAGTTCCAGCTAGAGAACGTTCCTTAAAACTGGATCTAAAAGCAGAGATGCTGTGGCACAGAGCAAATAACTGTATTAGACTGGTCAGTAGAAAGAAGTATCTCTGAAAATTAGTCTGATTTCAGGTTTCATTGTCATTACAGGAAAATCTCCCTTCGCCTCACTGATTTGATTTGTTTGGCAACTCACAAGACTGCCATGCAGGCTATACACACTCTGAGCCATTTCTAAAGTTTCCACTGGCAGATGGACAAACTCCTTTGCAATAACAAAGTTTAGAGGAAAAACTAGAGAAGGAGATTTAATTAAAGATTACAGCCATGTGCAGGAGCTCTAGTGGTATAGTGGTTATTTGTGGACCCCTAACAGCAAGGTCAGCAGCAAGCCAGCAGCCCCCACCCTCACCCCTGCTCCCTAAGGGTGAAAGATGAGGCTTTCAACTCCCATAATGGGCTACAGCTCCAGAAACCACCAAGGGGCAGTTCGACTCCAGCCTATGGGTCACTGTGAGTCAGAATCTACTTGATGGCAGTGAGTTTGCTGGGAGGAGGGGGGGGTACCCACTTTAGGTTTTCACAACTAAGAATAGCACCAAACTTAAAACAATAAGAAGAGAGATTAGGAGGCAATGTGTTCGTGACAAAAATTGATGACAACTGGAGATCCAGCAAAAAAAAAAAAAAAAAAATCCAAAGTTTTTCTACTAATGATATTATGGGGGAAAGGTATATAGGACTTAGAGATTTACAGCACAGTTAAAGGGCGTGGGGAAATATATATGGATAAGGCAAAAAACATTGCTCCAGAATTCTTTTTTTTAATCATTTTATTGGGGGCTTATACAGTTCTTTTCACAATCCACTGTGTCAAGCATATTTGTACATTTGTTGCCATTATCACTTTCAAAACATTTTCTTTAAGCAAAAATATCAAAATGTAAAATGAGGGCTGAGTCCCGGTGGCATAGTGGTTGAGTGCAGGACTGCGGCCCACTTACTTGGCGGTTCAAATCCAGCAGCAGCTCTCCAGGAGCAAGGTTGGGCCTCCCACTCCCATCAAATGGCAGTGATGCCTCCTCAAATAATGTAAAATGGGGGCTGAGCCCCAGTGGTTGAGTGTGGGACTGTGGGCTTGGTGGTTCAAATCCAGTGGTGGCTTTCAGAAGCAGCGCTGGGTTGCGCCCACAACCACCAGAAGCAGTGATGCCCCCCCCCAAAAAAAGTAAAATGTATGTATGTATGTATATATATATATATATATATATAATCTAATTTTATCTGGGGCCTCTTACAAATTTTATAACAATTTATTTCTACTTGACCCCTTGGTATCAGGTCCTTTTCCCCCACCTCCCATCACCTCCCTCCCACCCTTGTGAATCCTTGATCGATTATTTTTTATTTTTATTATTATTATTATTATTATTATTATTATTTCTTACACTGGAGGGGAAACTCATCACAAGGCTGGGTACATAGCCCCCAGGGGATGAATAACAGAAAGGTGGGTGAAGGGAGTGTAATATGCCCCCTAACTTTTTATTGTGAATTAAGTGAAGGTTTGCAGAGCAGTTCAACATCAAACAACTCCTACACCTGAGTCAACTCCCCAAATGCAATCTCCTTAAGGTACCATTTCTTAGCCCCCTTTCTTTCTGTGTTTCTTGTTTCCACTCTACTTTTCCCGAATCTTTTGAACTTTGCCCTTGGATAAATGCTATATATATATATATATTTTAATAGTTGACTACTATTTCTACACTGATGGCTAAGGTCATCTTAGGATTCTCTATTTGACCAGTAAACCTGATACCTTTCATGATTCTGAGTCATGTTCTGAAATTTTCTCCACTCTATGCAGGACCTTGTGATGCTGTCTTTTTCAGAATAACTGGTAGTGTTAGTTGGCTGGGCACGTTCTACTTCTTCTTGTCTCAGTGTTGACTGATGATTGCATGGTCCACTGGGCTAATTGTTTTCAATTAGTCGGAAACTGAAAGGTTGGAGACCCTTAGAAAGAAAGGCTTGGCAATCTATGTCAAGACACCAGCCATTGAGAATCGTATGGAGTCCAGTTCTATCCTGATGCACATGGGGTCCCTAGGAATCAGTGTTGACTCCACAGCAACTCTTTTCTCCCACAAGAAGCTCAGATATGGATTAGTGACTTACTTCAATCAATAAAATGTAGGCAGAATGAAAATATGTTCTTTCCATTTAATAAGCGGGATGCCATTGACCAGGGGAGGGTGGGGGTTCTTGATTAAAAATTTGGTCTATTAGAGCAACAAAAATGTTCATGGAACACAAAAATAGTATTGTAGTATATTTATTTAATTTTAAAATGCTGCAGGATGTAGGACAAATTGTTAAAAAGCGGAACATCTGGTCACCTTACTGTGACTTTTCTTTCTTCTGAACAAATAGATCAATCATTTCTGAAAGATGTGCTTCTATTTCTCTAACCCTGCCCTGAAGAATACTGAGTCTTTTGATGTACACATCAAACCAAAAGCTTGGGCATCAAATTGTATATGATTCTTGAATTGGAGGAACAAAAAGGAGTTATATCGGGACTCTAGAGTTGATGGGCTAAGATTTCCCAAGGAAACTCTTATAGGATGTACGTGCCGCCCTCAAAAAACTAGCAGGTACGTTGTCATGATGAGAAAAAGTTCTGCAAGACAGCTTTCCTTGCTTTTCCCCCTCACCAATGCAGTTTTCAATTTTGCTAAAATTTCTCCATAATAAGCCTTAATTACTGATCTTTGTCCTTCAAGAAAATCTATCATGATTGCCCCTTTGGAAGTAAAAAGAAAACAGTTGCTAAAACAGAAACTCTTCTGAGATGACCCCTCTCCCTTGAATTCAATGGGTCTCACAGACTCCTCACTCCCACCCCTTCAGACACCACTGTTCAAATGAATCTTGCTCTTTCCAGCCTATTGGTAAATCCAGGACTTGCCCCCATTATGATTTTTGCCATAAAATGGTCTTTTTTGGCATTGATCTTACTTGAAGGACTAATGGAAAGATCAGTTCTTTGATCGAGCTAATCCTCACACACTCTTGGCGTTCAGTGAGCCGAAAGCTCTGAGGCCAAGATGTTAGCTTGAAATTGAAAAGTGGGAACCATGTAAAATAGCAGCCTCAGCAGCTGTGACATCACTGGGAATGGTCCATCCTTCTGTCCATTTCTAGACCTGAGGAACAGGTTCTTCATTCGTCAAGGTTGACCATCATTCCATTGTGGCTCATCTTTGGAATCGTACAACTTTTTCTTAAAATACTTAATTCACCTGAAAACTGTTGTTCTATACAAGGAAGCATTCCCATAAACTTGTTGCAGATATTCAATGATTTGGAAAGATGTGCACTTTAATTTGGGTAAAGTTTGTATATTCGTTCTGTCCTCAAAAGCATTTATTCCAATGACACTAAAATTATTCTTTTTTTTTTTAAGGAATCCTGGTAGTTATGTTTAAAACCACCAGTCACTCCATAGGAGAAATATGAGGGAGTAGACTCCCATAAAAAGTTACAGCCTTAGAAACATGCAGAAGCAGTTCTGCCCTATAGGATCTTGAAGAGTCAGAATCTACTTGATGGCAGAGTTTGGTTTTTCAGTTATTGTTTGAGTCTGAATCACCTTGATGGCAGTAAGGGAATGAGACTAAGACGTTACTAAATATTCCTGAGAGAACTTGTCTGCAGCTACACTAATCACATAGGCATGTTTAAGCACGTTTGTTGAAATAAACTTGTTCATGTATAAACTAGAATACAGGTAATAATACATTTGACTACTCTCAAATTAGTGGGTTATTTAAATAGACCTTTGCTTTACATAGCTGTAAGCGCTTTGCTGTTATCAGATATATCTCTAACACTTTCATCTTGGTCGTTATCTAATCTCTTTGGATGCTGATTGATAAAAAATGAAATTTGAGCAGTAGTGCCAGTTTTGGTTAATGAAGAAAAAAGATTCAGTTCCTTTGAGTAAATCTCTTTCACTTATTGCCAAGTCTTTCAGGTGTGAGAGCTGCTTCCAAACCTCCAGAACACTTGCTGAGCACCGTTCGTTGGCACTCAGCGAGCAAGGTTTGCCTGAGGCCAGCATGCCTCCCATTTGGTTCACAAGGCATCCCCAGCTCAGCGACTAGAAGCTATGGGAGCAACTCCCCCTGAGACACCCAAACTGGTGCTCAGAACTGAATCTCACATTTTCCATTTTGTTGTCTAAGAATAGACTGTCCCCCACCTACCAAAGGCTCTGGACAATCTGCATCTGATTTAGTACTCAGCCAACAACTCAGCACTCATAACAGTTTGGAGTCATATGCACTAACACATACATGCTCATTAACAAACACACATGGCTATGTGTGTCAAATGGTAGACACTTGTCCTGTTACAAGGAGGAGCTATTCCAGTGCTTTTTGATGATGGCTAAGGACACATGGTGTCTTAGTCAGTATTCTCCAAAGAAAAAGAACCCTTAGTCAGGATTCTCCCAAGAAACATACATACAAACATGCCACACACAAGTATGTATCATTTAAAGTCCAAATACCTTCTGTGAAGCAGGGCATTATATGGTTTAGTTGTTGTGCAAATACTCTAATAAAACTTTATGGAAGGAAGAAAGGCAAGGTGGTAGATTCGATGGATACATTGCCTCAACCTTCAACAACAAAACCCCCTAAATCAAGGAAAGAAAATATGGATGATAATCCAAGAACCCTGAGATTCAAGGGAAAGAATAAAGGAAATAAAATATCAATTTTACAAAGAAACTGAATGAAAGCAACAAGGGGACATATGGAGTGGTGGATTGTCAAATGGTTTGGCAGAATGTGGCCATTTTTAATTGTTGCAAGTAACATTCTAATCTAGATAGGAAGCTAAGAACCAGATCCACTCTTCCCAAACTGCACTAATGCCCATATTATTGGCCAGCAATCAGAAAGGTGTGTAACTCTTTTTATTTCCCACAAGAAATGTGGCCACCCCTCACTGCCACTCACCTAGCAGAGAGTATCACACTTTCTTAGAGTCAGCATAAAAATCAAGGAATGAAATTCTGTAATTAACAAATGGTTGACTGAATAAGAGAACATAGCCATAATAAATATCTATGCACCTACTGAAAAGTTCCCATATACATAAATCAACTTTAACAGAATTTAAAAGAAAAATAGATGACTCCATAATAACAGTAGGAGATTTTTAATACAGTACTCTAAATGAAGGCAGGACAAGTAGATGCAACTCAAAACACAGATTAAAACAACACAATTAGCCAATTTGATCTCGTAGACCTATACAGAATATTCTACTCAATAATATCACAATCTACATATTTCCAACACATATGGAACATTATCCAGAATAAACCATATGTTAGGCCATATATCAAATAAACTTTAAAACACTGATATTTTCAAAGCATCTTCTCAGACAGCACTGCTATCAAATTAGAAATTAACAACAGGAAGATCAAGGGGTTGGAAGGATCAAATCCATGGAAACTTGAATCCTACTTTAAAAATACTGTGAAATAAAAGAAAAAGAAGCCATTTTATTCTAAAATCTATGAATCAAGAATTAGACTGAAATCTTTTGATACAACAAAAGCAGTGCTCATAGAAAATTTTATAGCAATAAGCATATGTATCAAAATGAAAAGAAACAACTCAAACCCAACATGTCTAACAATTACATAAAGACTACTGAGAACAGTCTAACATCTTCAGGAGAGAAATCATAAAGATCAAAGGAGAAGTAAAGAAACAAAAAAAAACCCCAGAAAGATAATAAAAATAATTGACAAGCCTAAAAATGCGTTTTTTGAAAGTTAATAAAATTGACAAACTACTGGCAAATTTAACAAAGACTGGGAAAAGGTAAATGCAAATAACATGAGTTAGAAATGAAATACATGACCTCACAACAGATACAACTGAAAGTGAAAAGGGATAATAAAAAAATACAACTAATCCAACAAATGTGAAAATCTAGGGGGGGAAATGGACCAATTCCAAGGCATCACTCCCTATCTACCTAACACAATCTGATGTGTTAAATTTGAATAGAATATCATAAAAGAGGACCCCTGATGACGTGGTGGTTATGCATTTGGCTGCAATCCGGAAGGTCAACAAATCAAAACCACCAGCCTCCCTGCTGGAGGAAGATGGGGACTTCTTCTCCCCCAAACAGATAATGTTTCAGAGACTCAGATGGACACTTCTACCCTGTCCAATAGAGTCACTATGAGTTCGCATCGAATCCACAGCAATGAGTTTGTTGTTTTTGAGTTTTATCGACAGGAGCCATGTTGATACAATGGGTTTTGCAGTGGGCTGCTAACCTCAAGGTCGGCAATTTGAAACCAGTAATTGCTCCACAGGAGGAAGAGAAGGCTTTTAACTCTTGCTGGAATCAACTTGATCACTAATGTGTCTCTTTGTTCATCTGCTGTTTATCACAAAAGAAATTAAAAAGGTTATTGAAGGGGAAAAATTACAACTAAAAAGTCCTGGGTTAGATGGCACACTGATGAATTCTAACAAACATTTAAAGAGTTGAAATCAATTCTACTCAAACTATGGCAAAACATGGAAAAGGTTATAATACTCCCAAACACATCCCATGAATTAAACATTGCCCAGATGCCCAAACCAGCCAAAGACACTACTAAACAATAAAATTACATATCACTATACATCCTGAACCTAGAAACAAAACCTTGAAATTGGTTCTATATCTTATACTACATTGAAAAACTAACTCAAGATGAGTAAGACCTAAAATGTAAAATCCAAAATGATAAAGAACATGAAAAAAATTGGGACAAACTTATGACATAAAGAGAAAATCAAACAAAATAAAAAATTCCCTAACAGCAGAATACAAACCAGGTAACTGGGACTTCCTAAAAACTGAACATTTTGTACATCAAAAGATATCATCAAAGGAGTGAAAAGAGAGCGTACAGACAGGGAAAGAATTTTTAGCAAGAACATACCAGACAAGGGACTAATCTAAAATTGCAGAAAATTTCAACTCCTCACCAACAAAAAGAAATATAATCCCATTAAAAATGGTCAGAAGGTATAGATAAAAACTTCACCACAGAAATACATGAAGCCCTACTAATAGCCATCCTGTGCTAGCCTCAGTGTTAAAGAACCAAACAAAGCCCTCAGCGCCAACAAGCCAGTGCTGACTCACAGCCACCCTCTGTGAGCTCCCAAACTTGGAACTGTTTACAGGAATAGGAAGGCCAGTCTTTTTCCTGAGGTGCCGATGGTGGTTTTGAACAGCCAATTACATGGATCGCAGCCCAATGCATAACCACTACATCCCCAGGGCTCCATAATAATAGCAAGCACAAGCACACACAATGTCAGTGAGGATATGGAAAGGCTGATCCAGATTCCATCATCATTCTTTAAAGAGCTGGAAGAATGAATGTGAATTTCACACAGGAAAAATTCATGTTGTGATCGTAAAGTGGCACAACTGCTGCAGAAAAGGGCATTCTGTTTGCCTAAGAAGTTGAAAATAGAAGTAACATATGGGGCTGAGCCCCGGAGGCGTAAGTGGTTGAGTGCGGGACTGCGGCCCACGGGCTTGGCGGTTCAAATCCAGCAGTGACTCTCGGAAGCAGCACTGGGTAGTGCCCACGACCACCAGAGGCAGTGATGACCCCCAAAAAAACAAACAAAAAAACAAAAAAAGAAGTAACATATGATCTAACAATCCCACTAAACCAAAACAAACTCACTGCCAATGACTTCACTCTGACTCACAGTGATCAAGAGTACAGAGTAGCACTGTCCCTGCAGTTTTCCTAAACTGTATCTCTATAGGAGTAGAAACCCTCAGCTCTCTCCCAAGCAGCACAGCTGGTGGTTTCAAACTACTGAGACCTTGCAGATGCAATCCAGCATGTAACCACAGTGCCATCAAGGATCCTAACATTTTCTTTCTTTAAAAAAAAAAAATCATTGTATTGGGGGTTCATATAGCTCTTATCACAATCCGTACATACATACATTATGTCAAGCATACTTGTACATTTGTTGCCATCATCATTATCAAAGTTTTTTCTTTCTACTTGAGCCCTTAGTATCAACTCCTCATTTTGTCCCTCTCTCACTCATGAATCCTTGATAGCTTATAAATTATTATTATTATTATTATTATTATTATTATTGGGTCTTGTCTTACACTGATCGATGCCTCCCTTCACCTACTTTTTTCTTGTCTGTCCCCCAGATAGGGGGTTATATGTATATCATTGTGATCAGTTCCCCCTTTTCCCCTCTACCTTCCCCCTTCTCTTCCTGATACCACATTACTCATTATTGGTTCTGAGGATTGGTCATTATTGGTCCCTGGATTCCCTGTGTTTCCAGCTCTAACCTGTACCCATGTATATGGCCTGGTCTACACAGATTCATAAGGGAAAATTGGGATCATGATAGTGGGTACATGGGGAGAGAGAGAGAAGCATTAAATAACTAAAGTTGTATGTTTCATCATTGTTATATTGCACCCTGACTGGCTTGTCTCTTCCTTGTGACTCTTCTCTAAGGGAATGTCCAATAGTCTACAGATGGACATACATCCTACAAAAAATAAGAGCTATAACATGAAAGCTCATATTTAACAAAGCAATATTTACAATAGCAAAAAAAATAAAAACAACTGAAGTGTCCATCAGCAAATGAATGGGTAAAGAAACTACAGTACATACACAAATTATAATGCAATGAAATACTAAACAATGTGAAATAATATTGGTGAATCTGTGAGACATCTCATAATATGTTAGAAGCTAGAGGACATTAAGCTGAATGAAATTTGTCACTCACAAAAGAAGAAATATTATGAGAACACTATTATAAAAAGTCAAGGAAATGTTTATTGCACAGAAGGAAATATGCTTTACTGATTATCAGAGCAAAACACTGACTAGAGGGTAGACATATAATAACTTGGGGGAAGGTTAATATACTTTAAGGAGTTGGGAGGCAGCACAAAACAATGAAGTCTGCAGTCTTGTTAACAACTCACACTGCAGAGCACAGTTCTGCTTTAATATATATGGCATCACTAACATTGGAGTCAACAACAGCTGGTGATAGATATAAATAAATATATCCCACGCAACCAACTGTCATTAAGTTGATTCCAATTCATCATGACCCTATATAGCATTTCCAAGACTATAAAACTTTACAGAAGGGCTGGAAAAAAAACTTTACAAAGGATAGTTTCATCTTTCTTGGAAAAAAAGGCTGGTTTGACCTATCAACTTTGCAGTAAACCACCCAGCATCTAGTTCATAGCATCACCCGGACTCCCTATGTTCAAAGAATTGACTTATTTTACTACATGGGCTTGGCAAATTTAAAAAATATATGTCAACCTACAGGCTGAAGATTCCTGCAGGCTTATGTTATATTCCCAAATCTGTAGGTCAGACAACAGGAAGAGTAATGAGAAAACAGCGAAGGTACTCAATTGATTAGAAGAAGCTCATTCACATTCTGGAGAGAAATCAACTTTCTTTAAGGCCAACTGATTTAATCACAATTGTATTATTTCATATGGAATTTAAACAAGTGTTTGACCAAACAACGGGACAACATAGCTGTACTAGTCCAGGTAGACTAGAGAAACAAACTCATAGACATGTATATGGATATAAGGGTAAGGATTATATACAAGAGGAATGGAACATTGAGAAAACATCCCAACCCAGTCCAGTCCAAAGCCATAAGTCTGATATTAGCCCATATGCCCAATACCAGTCCACAAAGTCTCCTTCTGACTCATGAAGTTACAGGCCAGTGGGTACAGAGTCCCGGCACCAGCAGAGGTCTCCCCATGGCTCCTTGCTTCCAGGGCTCAGGGTGCATCAACAACATCCAGTAGCGGTAGAAGCAACTCAGTGTTGGCAGGGGTCTCCCCGTGGCTTCTCCAGCTTCAGAGGTCTGGTTCCATCAGGGTAAGGCCATGCGGCTGCTCCAGCTTCTAGGACGCTGCCATTTTGTCTTGTCTGTAGTTCATCACCTTGGAGACTGACTCCCAATAACGAGGGAGATGGCCTCTCATCTCCACAAGGAAAATATCGCGAGTTTTCCCAGAAGTCTCAGGAGAAAGCCATTCCCACACAGAGGCCTCATTGGCTACTCAATGGCTATCTCCAGATTAACAAAACTCCACCCTTAGATTTCCAACAATGAAATTGACATCAAGCACATGACCACCACAATAGCCTAGCCAACTTGGTGTAAAAATAAGCCATAAATAAAGGATGCTTCATCTCCTTCCTATCTTTCTGTGTAAAGCAAGAACGACCCACATGAATGGCAAATGGTTTTAGAAATTTTATAATATTTGCCCATCCAACATTTTAGCTTTTGATTTCTTTTCCCTTCTGTGTTAGTCTGGGTAGACTAGAGAAACAAACTCATACACACACATATGGATATAAGGGTATAGTTTATATACAAGAGGAATAGGACATTAAGAAAGCATCCCAACCCAGTCCAGCTCAAAGTCACAAGTCTGATAATAGCCTATATGCCCGATACCAGTCTATAACGTCTCCTTCTGACTAATGAAGTCACAGGCCAGTGGGTGCAGAATCCCAGCACTGGCAGGGGTCTCCCCATAGTTCTTGCTTCCAGGGCTCAGGGTTCATCAATAGCATCCAGTGGGGGTAGAGGCAACTCAGCTCTGACAGGGCTCTCCATGTGGCTTCTCCTCTGACTCCTCTGACTCAGAGGTCTGGCTCCATCAGGGTAAGGCCATGTGGCTTCTCCTCTGACTCCTTCAGCTCCTTGTCCCCTGCCATCTTTTCTTGTCTGTAATTCATCATCTCCGAGATTAACTCCCAACAACTGGGTAGATAGCTTCTCATCTCCATAAGGGAAATACCATAAGATTTCCCAGAAGTCTCAGGAGAAAGCCATGCCCACACGGAGGCCTCATTGGCTACTCAATGGTTATCTCCAGATTAACAGGTTAGACTCCACCCCTACATTTGAATCATGAAATAAACATGACTGCCACACCTGCCTCCCAAGTATCAAGGTGGGAAACCATGCTGCATTCTCCCCATTCTCATCCTCACCCTGAGTACGTAAGAGAGTGTACCTTTAAAAAAAATGAAATTTAGTCTGAGTGGAATGGTACTTTCATAGTACACATTGTTTCCAGCTAAGCGAGCCTTAAGCGTCAAGCAACTCACTCTGAGTTAGTGGACTCAGAGTGGCATTGCCTGGGAAGGTTCTCTCTGGTCACAGTGAATTTTTTCCCCAAAGCAGTTTCACTCAAGTCTCATATTTTGTGATGGCCAATTTAAGAGAACAGCTTAAGCCTGTGAAATTTTGTTTCCTGCTCAGGCAAAGTGCTGCAGAAACACTTATGAGGACAGAATTATGGGAAAACTTAAGTGGTTTTCTCATTTCAAAAAAGGTGGAAATATCAACTGATGACAAACTTCATTCTGGACATTTTTCAACTTGCCAAACAGACAAAAATGTCGACTCATAGTAGTTTTGGTGTTTGTTTCACCATGTCAGACTGTTCATCAAACTTTCTATTTAGAGTTCTGAGAATATTGCATAACAGTATGACAAAAAAAGGCCTGATTTGTGACTGATGGGGGATTAGTTTTGCCACAGTGACAATGAGCTAGTTTGGGGCAAAGAAACAGCATGCTTCTCTTGCCCATGCACCTTACTCACCTCACTCTGTTTGACTTCTTTTTGTTTACAGATGACGAGGGGCATGAAAGGACAACACTTTGATCATGTAGAAGTGGTGAAGGAAAAATGATGGAGGTACAGTCAATCATCTAAACAGATGAGTTTGATCTCATGTTTTCAAGAATGGAATTGCAGATTTGGCAAATGTATTAAGTGTAATGGAGAGAACCTTGAAAGTGACAAGGTTATTTTGTAAAAATAAAAAATTAAATACATAGTTTTGAAAAAAATTCTGGTTTATTCTTGGTTATTCTTGGGTACCCCCTTCATAACCCCACACACATGAGTCTGCCTCCTTGACTCGAAACTCTCATAATCTTGCTTTGTTTTCCAACTTCCTAGCTGCAACAACAAAAAAAATCACTGCTATCAAAGTTTAATAAGTCTTTGAAATTACTTCATAGACATATAAGAAGTGTTGTCGTTTTTTAAACTACCTTAAAGTGACACATAATAAATGAAAAGATAGAAAAGGAAGGGATTTCTGAAATATTTAGGGCATGCATGGTAGCAGTATGTAGACAAACTTTGAAAAGTTAGAACCTTTATGAAGAGGTTAGAATCTCAAATTAATATACCACATAATGGACTTTATTCCTAATAATCCATGACTATCCAGTCTTATAAAAACTGAGACCCTAAAATTCTCAATGGATGTACTTTAGTTCTATATATTTTTTAATTGAGTGAAGGTTTACTCAATTAAACCTTCCAGTTTCCATTCAACAATTCACACATTTTGTTTCATATCATTCATTGCAATCAAAACAATATAGCGCTACTTATTCCACTTCCACCTTGTGTTTTCATTTCTTCTTCTTTTTTAACCCTTCTAAACTCATCCTGTGATAGATGCTACCATTTTGATATGGTTGATTGCTGTAAGATTTGTGCTATTTTTACCCATATAGATCTGTTTATTCAGCAGAAAATTGAGCCATGGGGGTGAGTTAATTTTTAGCCCTAGAAGGTGATAAAGGGTCACAGTCTTGGGTGTTCTTCCAGTCTCTCTCTCATCAGTACATCTGGTATTTTTTATGATTCTGTCCCAGATTTTTCTCCCACACTATATAAGACCTTGATCCCTTTCAAAGCATTTGATAGTGGTAGCCAGTTGGCTCTGACACACGGTGACCTATATGTAATAGAAATGCTACCCATATCTATACCATTTTCATGATCATTGATATGACTGAATCTGTTACTATAGTTATTTTGTCAGTCTATCTTAGTAAAGCTTTTCAATAAGCTTTTCTCTTTTCTTTCTTTTTTTTTCTGACTCTATACCATACATGATACCCTCTTCTAGCAATTGATTTTTTTCTAATAAAATATCCAAACTAAGCCTGTACAAGACTCACTATCCTGTCTCCTAAGGAACATTCTGGTTGTATCCCTTCTAAATTCTTTCTAAATAATCTATTCTTTAAAAATAATTAGCAGTCCATAATATATTCAATATTGTTCACCAAGAATACAATTGGAATATAATAATTTTCCACTGCTTTCTTTTACAATATCTTTCATAGGCATATAAGGTGACTGGAAGAACTAGGGCTTGGGTCAGTCACACTTTATTCATCAGTGTGACATTTAAAAATTTTTAAACTTAAAAAAAGTTCTTCTAGGTCTGAGCCCCGGTGGCATAAATGGTTGAGTGCGGGACTGCGGCCTGCAAGCTTGGCAGTTCAAATACAGCAGTGGCTCTGCAGGAGCAAGACTGAGTAGCTCCCACGACCACCAGAGGGCAGTGATGCCCCCCAAAAAGTTCTTCTATAATAGAAATGAAATACATTGTTTTCTTTTTTAAAATAATATTTATTGTATTTTCAGAGAAATTTTAGACAGCAAATTTATCAATGGCTGCACATACTACTTAGGGTCATTGGGCATATTTTTCAAATGTATCAGCATTCCCATTTTCATTCTTGTGTTAGTCCAGGTAGACTAGAGAAACAAATCCATAGTTTCATATACAATAAAAACTACATCAAGAAAACATCCAAACTCAGTCCAGTCCATGGTCATAAGTCTGATAATAGTCCATATGTCTGATATCAATCTATAAGTCCTCTTCAGACTCACAAAGTGCATGCAATGACACCAGGACAATCACAGGCCAGTGAGTGCAGAGTCTTATGTATCCAGTGGTGATAGAAAGATCTCAGCTCTGGCAGGGGGGGCTCTCTGTGGCTTCTCAAGCATCTCAGCACTGATAGGAGTCTCTATGTGTCTTTTCTGGCTTCAGAGATCTGGTTCCATCAGGATAAGCCCATGTGATCAAGTGTCTCCAAGAGAGTGAGTAGTGAGTCTCTTACCTGCAAGGGAAAAATACAGCCAGATTTCCCCAAATTCTCATTAGAAAGTCAGGCCCACACAGAGGTCTTATTGGCTCTCTCCAGATTGACAGGTTGGACTCCACCCATACACTCCCAATATTGATATTGACACCAGATTAGTGACTGCCACAATTCTGTTTGTTTAATCCTTAGTAATATAGTTTCCCTATCTGCTTGTTCATTTTTTGCTTGACCATCTGGCCTCATAGAAATGATATTTAAAAATTTAAGGAACAACTTCCCGGAAGATGTCAACTGCTTATACTCAATTGATAGGAGATCAATGCAGGGAAAGTGATTGAGCAAGAAAGTCAGCACTGCCAGATCGCTGGAGGATCGTCGGAAAAATAAGTAGGCACAGATTCACAGGGTTTTGAGGGGCTGGAACTTTTGGTTTAGCATTGTGACGCCTGGCTAGAGTTTGACATTAGCCCCATCACTGTCTGCCACTGTCTCCGCCAGAGCCACTGCCAGGATGGTTGGAGCTGGCACTGGGGCATTGTCTCATTGGAGCTGCAGCTTGCCACTGGTATGATGCAGAGATTGAACCCTCGCAGCCCCATATTCGGGGATCGGGGTTCAGCTGTGTGATTACTTTGGGTTAGCTCACTTCTTTCTATCTCCCCTGCAGTTTCTACAAATCTAGTTTCTTGGTGTTAATTCCTGGTCTTTTCCAGATTGGATCACAGGTCAGACCACTCCTCTTAGCCTAGGTCAATTATGCCTGCTACACCCAGCTGGGAGAGCCCCACCCTGTGTAGAGTAGCCCAAGGCTGGAGAAGCCCACCCACCCTCCACCTGGGTATTTTTTGCCCAATTTCTCACAGGGGAAGTCCAGCCTGTGGTTTGGGAGAGCTCTTATATGTCCTCTTAGGGTCCATCTGACAGGAAACTTCCTCCTACCTGCCTTGTACCTCACGAAGCCCAGGGCACAGTGTCACTCTGCTGCAGGAACCACGGTCCAACCTCCACGACGATCTGCCTGATCCAGGCAGTTCCATCATGGTTCACCATGCTCTACTCAGGAGTAGGTAGCCCAACAACCTTCCATGGCACACCCCTTGTAATGGCAATCCCTGCATACCCCTTGAAGTGCCTCAGGATGTTGTGAGCTGCACCATCCCGGCTCATGGGGAGATCATGCAGTGCAGCACCATCCATATGGGTCCACAAAAATTCAACCAGTAGTCCCTGAGAGGACTACCCAACTTGCCCTCCAGATAATGGAATACTGGTTCACTAGTGAAAGAGTGAAGTCACAAGAGGACAAAGTGTTAGGCTAATTCCATAGCGAAATTAGACACAGGAAATTCAAAGACACATTCCTATAAGTCTCCCAGAGAGAGCCTGTGTTCTCTGAGTCCCTGGAAAATGACATCTTGTTCCTCAAAACAACACAAGGCAAAAAGCAATCAACCCCAACAACCTCAATGAAAAAACATGAAAAACAAAAGGTAATGGCAGAAGATGTCCTAAACCTAACGACATGCAGAGAAGTAACAGACATTGATATGCAGCAGAAAGAAATTTTCATAATGATGATTGGAGTCATCCAGGATATGAGGGAAACAATACAGAAAAAGAATGAATTTATAGATGAGATAAAGTCTTTGTACCAAAGGCAAATAGAAGAGCTTTGGAGTGAGATGACAAAAACCAACAGCAAACTCACAGACTTCTCAAATAAACTGGAGGAAGCTGAAAACTGCATCAGTGAACTACAGAATAGCCAAGATCATCAGAGAAACAGAAGAAAATGTAAGATCTATGTCTGATGCCATGAAGAGGGAGCAACATCAGAATAATTGGTCTACTGGAGGAAGACAACACAAAGAAGTCATTTGCAAGAATAGTCAGAGAATTCTTGGAGGAAAACTTCCCAGCTTAATGAATGAAAATCAGGCAACCAATCAGGAAGCTGAAAGAACACCAACCAGAATGAATTCCAAGAAGTCACCAAGACATAAAATAGTGAAACTATCCAACTTGAGGAAAAGGAGAAAAATCATGAGAGCAGTTAGGAAAAAACAAGCAATCACACCTAAAGGTTCCCAAATAAGAATAGGCTCAGAGTTATCAGTGGACACTATGAAGAAGAGGAGAGAGTGAAGTAATATATTCTAAAAATTGAAGGAAAATAATGCAAACCCAAGAATACTCTACCCTGTCAAATTATCTCTCCAGCGAGATGGAGAATAAGAGTTTTCCCAGACAGGGAAAAAAATCAAAGAATATGTTGGAAGAAGCCTAGCCCTACAAAAGATGCTTGCTGACCCACTAAGACCAGAAGAACAGCACTCAACAAGCTTAAATTAGAAAACATCACATAGAACAACCTCACCCAAAGGGCAACAAAGAGAAAACAATCCTGAAGATAGAAATGACGTAAGGGTGGAAAGAAGTAAAAAATGATCAACTCACACACACACACATGCACAACACACTGAAAATAAAGGAGGTAGTGAAACATCCAACACAAAAGGTATAAGATGACATCACATATTCCAGAGTTGGAGACAATAACGTTAAATATCAATGGACTGAACTTGGAAATCAAAAAACCGTGGCTAGTAGACTGGCTTAGAAAACACAACCCATCAATCTGCTGCCTACAGGAGACACATCTCAAGACTACAGACAAAAATAGACTGAGAATCAAAGGCTGGAGAAAAGCAGACTGAGCAAACAACAATTCAAAAACAACAGGGGTAACAATCTTAATTTCAGATAAAATTTTTGTTTGTTTTTGTTTTTGTTTGGGGGGGGCATCACTGCCCTCTGGCGGTCATGGGACCTACCCAACCTTGCTGCTGCTGGATTTGAACCACCAAGCCACAGTCCCGCACTCAACCACTATGCCACCAGGGCTCAACCCTCAGAAAAAATTTATCTCAAAGTGCAAACTATAAAAAGAGATAAGGTAGACACTCTATCATGATCCATAGAATGGTAGACAATGAACCAATAAGCATTTTAAACATATATTCCCTGCATGAGAGACCCGCTGAATACGTAAGCCAAACACTCCAAAAGATGAAAAAATAATTCACGACCTCAACAATTATAGTGGGTGATTTCAATACATCACTCTCTGAGAAAGACGCATCATAGGGAAAGAAACTCAATAAGGAGGCTAGAGGTCTAAACACTACAATTAGACAATTTGACTTGATAGACATCTACAGAGCTTTTCAACCAAATACCAAAAACATTCACATTCTTTTCGAGCTCACATAGCACATATTCGAAGATAGATCACATGCTGGGGCATAAAGCGAATCTGCAAAAATTTAAGCACATTGATATAATACAGAACTCTCTCTCAGACCACTGTGCCATAGGTGGGAAATCAACAAAAGGAAAATGAAGAAAACAAGAGTAAATAATTGGAGGATGAAATCCCTATTGCAAAAGGAGTGCAAACTGGCCCAGATCAGAGTTGAAATTAGGAAATACCTAGAAACCAGTGAGAATATGAAAACATGACATAACAAAACGTATGGGACACAGCAAAGGCAGTTATCAGAGGAAGTTTCATAGCAATACAAGCACACCTGAAAAAGGAAGAGCACCTCATAACTGATATTTTGGCACAGAATTTACAAGGACTAGAGCAGAGTGAGCAGGACAATCCCACTAATAGCAAAAGAAAAGAAATAATAAAAAATCAGGACTGAGATTCAGGAGATGGGAAATAAGAAAACAATGGGGAAAAAAAACCAATGCTGCTAAAAGTTGCTTCTTTGAAAGGATTAACAAAATTGACAAATTTCTGGCAGACTTAATCAAAGAAAGGAGGGGAAAAATTTCAATAGCAAGAATGAGGGATGAAAGAGGGGCCATCACAACTGACCCTAATGAAATCAAATGGATAATTACACAGTACTAAAAAGAACTGTACTCGAATGAATTAAACAACTTGGAAGACATGGACAAATTCTTGGAAAAATAGTTCCTCCCTTGATTATCCTCAATGAATATCAAGCATTTCAACAGACCCATACCAAGGGAAGAAATAGATAAGGTTATCAAGGAATTATCAACAAAAAAAATCACCTGGGCCAGATGGTTAGGTTATCAAGGAATTATCAACAAAAAAAAAAAATCACCTGGGCCAGATGGTTAGGTTATCAAGGAATTATCAACAAAAAAATCACCTGAGCCAGATGGTTTTACAGGAGACTTCTACCAATCATTCAGGGGAGAACTGACACCAATCCTACACAAATTCTTCCAAAGCATCAAAAAAGATGGCAAACTCCTGAAATCCTTCTATGCAGCTAGTATAACACTGATACCAAAACCAGGCAAGGATCCCACAAGAATTGAGAACTACAGACTAATATCCCTAATAAACATTGATGCAAATATCCTTAATAAAATATTGGCCAATAGAATACAAATGTATATAAAACAAATAATTCAGCATGAACAAGTGGAGTTCATACCTGGGATGCAGGGATGGTTCAACATACAAAAGACCATTAGTATCATTTGCCACATTAACATGAAAAGCTATAAAAACCACGTGATAATATCATTAGATGCAGAAAGGGCATTTGACAACATCTAACACCAATTCCTGTTTAAGACAATGGAGAAGATAGGAATAGAAGGAAAATTCCTCAAAACAATACAAACTATATATGGAAAAACAACAGCCAACGTGATAGTCAATGGAGAAACGATTAACACAATCCCACTGAAAAAGGAGACCAGACAAGGAAGTCCCTTGGCCCCACTCTTATTTAATACAATATGGAGGTTTTAGCTAACAGCATAAGGCAAAGAAAAGATATCAAAGATTCGCCTGGAGAAGGAAGAGGTGAAATTATAGCTATTTGCAGATGATATTATTTTATGTATGGAAAACCCAAAAACTCCACAAGGAGAGTACTGGAAGCAATAGAAAAGTGACAGAGTGGCTGGATACAAGATCAACAATGAGAAGATTTACATGACAAAAATTACAGAACACTATTACAAGAAACCAAGAGTGACTGTGGCAGTCATGTACTTATGTTAATTTTATAATTGAAATGTAGGGGTGGAGTCTAGCCTCTTAATCTAGAGAGAGCCATTGAGTAGCTGATGAGGCCTCTGTGTGGGCATGGCTTTCACCTGAGACTCCAGGGAAATCTCGCGATATTTCCCTCGTGAAGATGAGAAGCTATCTTCCCCAGTTGTTGAGAGTTAGTTGGAGAGATGATTAACCACAGGCAATACAGAATGGCGGCATCTGGGAGGCTGGAGTAGCCGGTGGAGAGACCACACGGCTTAGCCCTGATGAAGACAGACCTCTGAAGCTGGAGTGGCATGCTGTTGATGGACCTGAGCCCTGGAAGCGAGGAGCCATGGGGAGAACCCTGCCAGCACCAGGATTCTGCACCCACTGATCTGTGACTTCCTCAGTTGGAAGCAGACTTTATAGACTGATTTCGGCATATGGGTTATTATTGGACTTATGACTTTGCACTGGACTGGATTGGGATGCCTTCTGCGGGTCACATTTCTTTTGTATACAAACCCTTTCCTTATACCTATATGCATTTCTCTGAAATTTGTTCCTCTAGTTTATCTGGACTAACACAGTGACTTCAACAAATGGAAGACTATCCCATGCTCATGAATCAGAAGACTCAATATATTAAAGATGTTGGTTCTATCCAAGGCACTATATAAGTTTAATGCAATTCCAATACAATTACCCTCATCTTTCTTCAAAGAATTGGGAAAAGTGACTACTAGATTCAAATGGAGATGGCAGTAGCCCAGAGTTTGCTTTGAAGGACAGCACTGAAGCTTTACCATGGGGAGTGGGCCATGCCTGACCAGAGTACACGAGAACAAATGAATGAGGAGGAAGAGAGAATGGAGTGTATCCTGGCTCACGAAGTCTTGGGGTCGATATTCCTACTCAGAACAACCAATGTACAGAGAGGACCATATGGCTGGCCCTACTATGAAACATGGTGTCCCTTGCTGACCCAAGGCCATACGGGTACCATAATGGAGAAGCAGGGTCTGGATTGTACCCTGTTGGACCCAATCACACCATGGCAAAACAGTGTGTATGTAACAGAGCATGGAGTTCCCAAGGCAGTGCCAAGGATATACTTTGGGGCCAGGGTTTGGCATACCATCCAACTCAACTAGAGGACACTCCTGGAGGTCAACAAACAGACCTTGAGCTATTTACTGGTTTATATTTTGTTATTATTTTTCTTTCTTTCTTTTTTCAATTTATTTAGAGATATATTTTTTGGATATTGAGGTTTGTTGATATCATTGTATTTTCTTTGGTTGCTTCATCTTAGGATCTTGTGTTTTTTGGTGCACCTATTGCTAACTCTGTAGGTCTATCTAGATAAGAGAGACTGGTTGAATAGTCTGGAGGAGAAAACAATGGGACACGAGGGGTGGGGCGGCAAAGGAGATGGGGAAGAATGGGAAAGGTGGTGTTGACCAACTCATGGATAAGGGAAAAACAAGTGACCCAAAATCAGTGACAAGATGGGTTTGAGAGACCTGATAGGGATTGATCAAGAGTAATGTAACAGAGAGAAAATACTGAAATCTTTATGGAGGCTGAGCATGATACTGGGACAAGAGGAAAGTAAAATGTAATAAAAGAAGAACTGAGGGATAAAGGGCATTTATAGAGATCTAAATACAGGCTTGTATATAGGTAAATATACTTATATTGGATGATGGGGAATAGATCAAAGTGCATGTACTTATAGGGTTTGTATTAGGACTAACAGATGAGCATTGGCACTCAAGGACTTCCTCAGTGCAAGAACATTTTGTTCTATTAAACAGGTATTTCATGATGCTCCCTTTCCCAACAGGATCACTGAAGACAAATGTGTGCATAAGCAGGACTGGTGAAGAAAGCTGATGGTGCCCAGCTATTAAAAGATGTAGTGTCTGGGGTCTTAAATGTAAACAAGCGGTCATCTAGCTGAGAAGCAACAAGCCCACATGGAAGAATCACACCAGCCTGTGTGACCACAAGATGTTGAAGGGATCTGGGGTCAGGCATCAAAGATCTAAAAATTATATCATCATAAATGAGAGGGAGTACAAATTGGGGATCCAAAGCCCAACAATTAGTGAAGCGACACCTCCTTACAGGGAGGTGTAGGGAGGAAAGGAGCCAGTCAAGGTACAATGTAGTATCAATGATATATGCAACTTTCATCTGGTTCTCAATGCTCTCTCCCACCCACTATCATGATCACAATTCTACCTTACAAATTCAGCTAGGCCAGGGAATATACACTGGACCGTAAACATGGGAAATTCAGTGTAAGGCATGAAAAAGTAATAACAATTTGTAAATTATTTAGGGTTCATGGAGAAGGGGGAGTGGGGATGGAGGGGAAGTATGGGGAGCTGGTGCTGGGGGCCTAAGTGGAGGGAAAATGTTTCAAGAGTGATGATGGCAACAAGTGTGCAAATATGGTATGCATACAATTGGCATATATATTTATTGTGATGGGAGTTGTATGAACCCCAAATAAAATGATTTATTTAAAAAGAAAAAAGGAGGGGGAAAGAAGAGCTTATACCGAGGGCTCAAGTAGAAAATATTTTGGAAATGAAGATGGCAATATGTGTACAAATATGCTTGATACAAATGATGTATGGAATGTTATAAGAACTGTTAGAGCCCCCAATAAAATCATTGAAAAAATTTAAAAATAGATAGTCATGGATGGTAGTCTTTATTTTATGATCCAATCTATTATTTTGCTAAAAAGTGATACAGGGATAGTTTGGGTTCACGTTTAAAGAATATTTCAGGGTGATAGCTTCAGGGATCTCAACTGGTCCACTAAATCATGAATTTTTTAAACATTTTACTTCTGTTCCTCACGTTTCTCCTATTCTATCAGGATCCATTTATTGTGACCCTGATAAGAATAGTTTAGTAGTGATAGCTGGGTACCCATCTATATCACTGAACTCAGGGTAGATGAGACCATGTTTTTCCTGTCAACTAATTTCTTCCCTGAGACTTTGTTTTCTTTCTTTCACCCTGAATGAGTAAAGACCAAGAGCTGGATCTTAGGTTGTCACTTTGAAGTTTTTAAGAACACAAATACTACTCACTAAGCTAGGATGTAAAACATAATATTTGTGAACTATAGTTGTATTATGTAATTCACCAAGTTGTCTCACAAGGCTATATTTCTAAGTCTTCAAATTCTGACAACCAAATCCTGGGAAGTTTTTATGTCTAAGGAGTATCTGTAACTGTGACCCCTTCTTGTTTTAACATGCTGTTTTACCATGTTTGATTTCTTGACTATTGCCTCCATGAATACAATTAGAATGAAATAGCTGGCAACTTCAGAACTACCATATGACACTTCAATTCCATGTCTAGGGACTCACTCAAATCCATTGAAAGCAGGTGCTCAGACAAATATGTGTACAAGAAAATCCAGCAGAACTACTTACAAAGGCCACAAGGTTGAAACAGTTCAAATGTTTAATGGACAAACAAAATATTCCACATTATAGGCATAAACATTTTAGCGATGAAAAAGAATGATGTTCTGATACTTCAACAATAGATGAACCTCCAAAACATCATGCTTAATGAAAGAAGTCAGATACAAAAGATGGCATATTGCTTGATTCCACGTATAGGAAAAAATAAGGGTAGGTAAATCTATGGGGACAGAAAACAGATTGATATTTGCCATAACTGACAGAGCATGTGGGAGATGGGGAGTACCATTTTAAAAGACAAGATGTTTATTTGGGGCTAATGGAAGTATTTTCAAACCACATAGAGATAATAATTGCACATCATAAATTTGTTAAGTGCTATTGAATTGCTCAATTTAAAAGTTAAAATTTTATACTATGTGAATTTCTAAAATTTCTAAATTTTAGAAAAATCACTCATTAGGTATTGATGATTTTGAGTCCTAAATCATGTTCTACATCTACCACCATATAAAGAATTTGTCTAGCCACAGGCTATGATAAAAACTGGATGAACAGAAAAATTCTGAGTCCTCCAATATCTGCAACACACACAGCATAAAGGAATCATAATAAATAGCTCTGAGAATAATCATGACAAACACATAACAACAATAATAAGAAGATGAAAGCCTTCTTTCTGGGCATGAACTGGTTTGTGCAAAATAATTTGACTTAAAGCCAGACTTATAGGATTTTTGCTTAAACCTTGAAGCCCCAAACTCTTTGTTTTAAATCTACTTAGTACCTTAAAAAAAAAAAAAAGAACCATGCCTTTCTTGAGCATTGTCTAAAATCCTTAGAGTAGAGCCCGTCTGCCTTCAAACAAGCCATGTGAAAGAGCTGGGGTATAGAAGTTAAAGGGAAACTCTGCTTTTCGTGATTGCCACCTGGGAGGCATTTTGAGTAGGCAATGGACTGCTAACCACAAGTAGGCAGTTGAACCAACCTGCTGTTCTGAAGGAGAAAGATTAAGCTATCTGATCCTGTAAATGATTGACAGCTTTGGAAACTCTATGATGAGTCAGAATCGACTCCTGGGCAGTGAGTTTTATTTGGTCACCCATTGCTCATCTCAACTGTTGGGTGTGTAGAAATTGTCAGGTTGATGGGTCACTATGGGAAGTAAGAGACTGAAAGAAGGCAAAATCCACCTGACATAACAAAATAGTTCTTCTTTTTTAAAAAATCATTTAAGTGGGGGTTCATACAACTCTTATCACAGTCCATACATCCCTCCATTGTGTCAAACACATTTTTACATTTGTTGCCATCAACATTCTCAAAACAGTTTCTTTCTACTTGGGCCCTTGGAATTAGCTCCTCATTTTCCCCCTCCCTCATAAACCCTTGACAATTTATAAATTATTGCTATTTTGTCATGTCTCACACTGTCCAACATCTCCCTTTACCCTCTTTTCTGTTGGCTGTCCCCCAGGGAGGGGATTACATGTAGATACTTGTAATCTATTCCCTTTTTTGCTTTTTTTTTTTAAAACAAATCATTTTATTGAGGGTTTATACAACTCCTATTATGATCAATACACAGATCAATTATATTCTTAACCAAAACCCAGAAAACTGATAATGCAGATGGTAGCTTCTGTAAAAACCTGGGGTCAAAGGTGACCTGTCTGAGGGTGTCAGTGCAAAATTGCTGAGACTTCTGTTTCTGGAATGATGACTGGCTAGTATTTAAATCAACTGTCTCACTAAAAACAACCAAAACTGCTTACTTAAAAATTCTTGGATTTTATCCTTTGAAAGCATCAAAGAGCTGATAACTATCAGGCTGAATGAAAAGGAAGCCAGGAACCTAAAGAGATTGCTATGTTTTGAAGATCGCTTGCCCTGAGGGCATTTGCTGAACTTGGCACATTTGCATTCCATTTATATGTCCTCACAGCGCCTAGGGGAGAAAGTTGACATCTAGGGACCACCCACAGTGGAAATCCAAGATGAAGTTTTAATCATCAGCCCACCCACTCCTATGCCAGGGGACATGAAAGAGGAGTAACCTTTACCTAGAACAGAGGGGGAAGGGGAAAATATCCCTGAAAAACTATATCCACAAGCCATCTCTCATAGGTGTTTGCACTTCAAACATGGATAGTGGATTCAGGGTGCGAAGATAATGCACACCCTGAAGAAAGCTACTCCAGTTCAAACATCAGAGGTTTTCTGAAGACAAAGAACAACGCTGAAAAAAAACCAATTACACTAACCAAAAAGGGCACAAGTGAGGACTAGCAAAAATGAAGTGCACGGGGTTCACTGAAAGAATCTGGAGTCTTGGATAAGCATTGAACTGCTCACAGAAACTCAAACCCAGCAGCTGCTCCTTAAGAGATAGATTAATCTGTACAGTCCCCTAAAGAGTTACAGTCTAGAGTCACTACGAGTAGGACTTGGCTTAATGGCCGTGGGAGGATATATAGCACGTGTACGTCATGGAGTCCCTGGGCTGCTCATTGAAAGACAGCAAGTACAAACACACTCCGAGAAGACTCTGAAGAGAGGCCTGCTGATTCACTTCAGAAGAATCAGCTATTGAAATCCCACGCATTTCTGACACACATGGGAATTCCATGGGAAGGAATAGACAAATCTAACTGGGGTTTCTAATGTTCTAATGTTTCTAATGTTCACTATTGCACACTTCAATTGCCCCCAGAACTACTGAACTTTCCCAACACCTCCCATAACTAAGCAGGGTTCCCCCAGCCACCCCATTAGAGCTCAGAGTCCTTCCACGTTCTCACAGCAAGTACACTAATGTGCTCCATAGAGACTCCAGCTTTATCACCTCAACCCTTCACCTCTCCTTACACCTCTAACCGCCTGAATTGCTTCCATCCCCCTACTCCCTGGTTTTTCCTTCAGGAGCTCATCACTTTCCCATCATCAGTCCATATGATTGAGGGGGTCTGACCCCATCTATCTTCTCTAGGGGTGAGTACAGAACCCAGATGTTGCGGTAAGAATCCAGCATCTCCTGGTAACAATGATTGGTCCATAAGGGTCTAAATCAGACCCATAAGGAATCTCAGCCCTTCACTCTTGCTAGTCTATCTTTTCCATTAGCATTTTCCATTAATCAGATCTAAGTTAAGATTGGTTGCACCACTGTTTGAGGAGATCCTTGAAAAGTAGATTGATTCAGAGGAAACCAGAGTAAAGAATTAACGCAAGTAAAGGGGAAGGATTTAGAAAGCTGTCATTTGATCTTCTGGACCCTGTCTCGATTCATCTGTCCCTGGGCATCTCAGTTACAATGTGAATAAGGATAGCATTTTTACCTTTTTCTTCTTAGACCAGGTAGAACTTAGTGTTTTTTACTATCAATGTTACTAATGATCATATTCACCACAACACTTCCATCTTTCTTCCTTCCCCTAATATTTCACTTACCATTCACCACTGTAATTCCTTTTCTTTGTTGTTCAGCGGTATTCAAAAATCCTCAAACACCTAGAATTTAAAGTACAGTCATACAGGGGAGACAGAGCAGAGTAGATAAGGCTGGAAAGGAACCTCATCCTGATTCTATCCACAGAAAGTTAGTAGAGTGTTTTGAGCAAGAGAATTATCAGTTTGAATTGCTTGTAAAATATCATTTGAATGCTGTATGTAGAAGGATTGTTAAAGGCCATGTTTCCAGGGAGATTGATGAGGAGGCTCCTACAACAGCAAAAAAGGTTGGGTTTCAGCCTAAACTAGGATAGTGTCGGTGGTAGCCATTGAACAATAGAAAAACAAAGGAGCGTGGGAAGTATGTTGGATATAGAACATGCTGATGTACTATGTAAGTCTCAGCTTTCCACCCACATCTCAGTGACTCCAATTTCCTCACTAGGGGCATCTGCATCTCTGGGCTGAAGATTTCCCCCTAAAACCAGCACACGCAGCAGGCAGGAGTTCTGGAACTTAGCATTTGCCAATGCTTTGAGTTAGAATTGACTCCACGGCAACAAGTGACCACCTTTCCTCGCAGCCCTAAGTCAATTACTCTCAAGATTTAGTGTCTAAATACTCCAGCACCCTTGCTGCTGGATGAAATAATTCCAAAATGTGTTTCCCATAGGATTGAGCTCTATCTGTATTGCCTATTGTGACAGTCACATACTTGTGTCAATTTCATGATTGGGCTTTTAGGGGTGGAGTCTAGCCTGTCAATCTGGAGATAGCCAATGAGACCTCTGTGTGGGCATGGCTTTCTCTAAGAAATCTTGGGATTTCCCCCCACCCCATGGAGTGTGAAACTCGTTCAGAGACTCATTCTCTTGGAAACGCTCTACTGACAAGACAAGATGGCAGCATGCTGATAGACCCTGAGTCCTAGATGAGCTGGAGGAGAAGCCACATGGGCTTACCCTGATGGAGTCAGACCTCTGGGACTGGAAAAGCCACATGAAGACACCTGCCAGCTTCTACCATCACTGGATACACAAGACTCTGCACCTACTGGCCTGTGATTGTCCTGGTATCATTGCATGTGCTTCATGTGTCTGAAGAGGACTAATGGATTGGTATTGGACAAATGGGCTAATATCGGACTTTTGGACTTGGACTGTTCTGGGTTGGGATGCTTTCTCAATGTTCCATTCCTCTTGTATATAAACCTCTCCCTTAAATACATACATGTGTTTATGAATTTGTTTCTCTAGTCTACCTGGACTCATCCTGAAAGCATCACCTTACTGAAACCTTCTACACCTCCCAAATAAGCCGTTTGTGTTTCAACCCTTTCAAGACTTCAGCATCTGTTTCCAGAGTTTGACTAATCTAAATCACCACCTTTTTGGACTCTTCCATCCCCGTCTGGCAGTTCCCCCACCCCCAGTCCATACCAACTTAATGAATAACTTCATCTCCTATCACTTGTATGCTTTCTGAGTTGGGCTACTAACTGCAAGGATAGCAGTTTGAAACCACCAACCACTCAGAGGTAGAAAGGCAGCGCTTTCTACTCCTGGAAAGAGTTACAGTCTGAGAGATACACAGGGGCAGTTCAACCCTGATCTATAGGGTTGGTATGAGTTGGCATCAACTCAATGGCAGTGAGTTTGGTTCTGGGGGAAGTTCTGTTGATGCAGTGGGTTATGAACCAAGCTGCTAAGCACAAGGTTAGCAGTTGGAAACCACCAGGCACTTTGTAGGAAGAAGATGAGGTTTCTCACTCCTGTAAAGATACACAGTCTTCCAAACCTACAGAGACAGTTCTACTCTTTCCTATAGGGTCACTAAAGATGGAATTGACTCAATGGCAGTGAGTTGTTTTTGGTTTTGTTTTGTTTTGTTTTGTAGGGGAAGTATTCACAAGAAACCAGGTTCCTTCTCTGTCCCAGCCAACCCTTCAGCTTAGAATTATGTTCTTTCCTACACACAACCCCAACCTGTTTTTCTTTTTTATCACATCCTACACACATTCACATGCAAAAGCTCAATTAGAAGCATAATCTGAAGCATAGTCTGCACAACACTCACATAGCTATGGGCCCGAAGGAGGGCACATGAATATCTTAGTGAGGCACCACTTCTGGCTTGTTTAGAAGACTAGAATCAGAATTCAAAAGGGACCAGAGACTACCAACTAGAGCTTACAGCCACTGGCATCCAGTCAATTCCAACACATAGCAATTCTGAGGCTATGTACATTTTTACAGGAGTAGTCATCTCATCTTTCCTCTGCTCATTTGTGTTAACAATCCAACACTTACCCAACAGAGCCACCGGGGCTGAAAGTTTAAATGGAGTGAAGAGGAAGGCAAATTACAATAAGAATGAAGTTGACAAAGAATAAAAGATGCAGGTAAGACATTCAGAGCTTCACAAGAGTTAAGGGTAACAGAGGCAAATAATGTTATATACACAACCCTGCAGTAGTGGTAGTGTACATGTAAATGCAAGGACAGACATGAATACTGGAGGCTGATAAAGAAAAGCTGGAATATATCCACAAGTATATAGAGATCCAAACACACACACACACACACACACACACACACACATGCAGCCACCAAAATATCTATATATCCATGAGTATACGCCCACTCTCCCTCACCAACCTGCTCAAATATGTTGATTTACTTTTGTGGACATGTTATCAGGAGAAACCAATCCCTGGAAAAGAACACCATGTTTGATAAAGTAGAAGGGAATCAAAACAGAGGAAAACTTTTATGAGATGGATTGACACAAATGCAGCATCAAGCAGGCTCAAATATAGCAGCAATTGTGACGGAGGCATAGGACTGTGCACGCTGCTCTGCTTTATGTCTGCCTGAACGCCTGTGTTGTTGGCCCAACCTCTCATCTCACTGGGGGAGCCTGCAGGCTGAAAAGGAAAACCTGGAGGCCTTATCAGCATTGAGCTCTGATAAAGCTTCTTCCCAGCTAAGTTTTGTGTCTGGGATTCTGACTGCTGGGAGGTCAGGGTAGCCCTCTGCTTCTGCTCCTTCTTGCCCCTGGGAGCTTTGCTAATAGAAAAAATATGTCCCGGGGTCCATAGCCTACTCTACTTTAAATAGATATTTTATTTTGAAATAAGATTGCACAAATAGTATATACACATTTTAACTTATTATTTATATTAGTGTTACAAATGTTATTTTCAAAGATGAAAAATATATATGAAAAGTTTCCAAATCCTCTTCACCCAGAACTCCTTAATAATAACATTTGAAGGTTAGTTGCAAAAATGACTTCCTTTTGATTCTAATATTTTCAGTGTGTATTTTCTGAAAAACCTAACCACAAGTCTAATTATAAGATCAGAAAATGAACACTGATATACTCCTACTATCAAATATACAGATTTTATTCATAATTTCATTATCTCATTAATGTCCTTTTTTGAGTCACATGTTGCATTAACTATCATGTCCTTGTTTTATGCTAAGTTCTCCAGAGAAGCAAAGCCAGTGAAATATATTAGCTTTGGTGGCTGATGCTCACCATCATGAAGTGAGCACTGAAGCTATAGGTGCTATAGCAAAATGTGGTGCAAAGACAGATAATGCCCAGTGAACAGAAAGAATAGCATCTGGAGTCTTAAAGGACTGTCTTCAAACAAGCAGCCATCTAAGTGAGGTATCAATGAAGTCCACAGAGAAGATGCACACCATCATGTGTGCTTCAAGGATTGTAAATAATAAAATCCAAATCCAAAAGAGGACTGGTATCAGAGTTTAAACTGTAACCATAATTGAAGGCTGAGGCACCTAATTTTACTACAAAAACTGCTTTAAAAATGTGCGGAAAACTCAGCTTAAACATGAATATGTACAGTACGTAGAGCTTTGCTATCAGACAGAGAGTGTTGTAAAGTCGATTATGACAGATGAAGTTATGTTGAAATGCATTTGAAGAAGAATTATGCTTCTGGAGAAGAATCTTGAAAGTACAATGGACTGCTAAAAACCAATTTGTATTGGAAAAAATAAGACCAGAGTCCTTCTTAGAGTCAAGGATGGCAAGACTTTGTCCTACATACTTTGGACATATTGTCAGAAAAGATCAGTCCCTGGAGAAAGACATTGTGTTTTATAAAGTAAAAGCATGGCAAAAAAAAAAAAAAAAAAGGAAGCCCCTGGACAAGATGGTTTGGCCCAGTGGCTGTATCCATAGGCTCAGGCAGAGGAACAGTTGTGAGGATGGCTTATTTCAGTGTCTCACTGTCATTAGGGATCTCCAACTCGTTGGCTCCTAGCAATAACAGTTATGTCACAATGTTCTTAATACCTATCATTGGATCTCCCTTTTGACTCATTTTAAGGTTGTTTGAGTTTTAATATTTTCTGCTTTCTTTTCTATTGAGATCTTTCTGTTTTGTTTAGCTATTGTTAGTGTTGTCTTGTTTGTTTACTTTTTGCTTGTGTTTTGCATGATTTTCTGCATATGATATCTAGGATAGGTAGAGCTATAGAGATAGTACCTGGATTAATAATTGCCTAGGGGCATGGCAGGAGAAGATGGGAGATATGGGGAGCTAACAATGAACACAAGGAGAAAACGTTATTCATTGTGGTGATGAGTATGTGGATCTTTGTGATATGACTGAATGATTACATCATGTGATATGCAGAGTATGTGGCAATAAAGTTATTTCTAAAATGCAGTCATCGAAACCCTATGGAGGATCGCTCTACTGTCATGTATACAGGTTTGCCATGAATCAGAGTCCGCCGATGGCAACTGGCTAGCTTTAGATGCCTCAGATTACATCAGGGACCTGGAGCCAGACAGACGGGCTGGTTCAGGGAAAAGAAAGGCCAACATCAAATATGCACACCAACCTGTCCCTCGTCGCTCTCCCTTTTTCACTCATCTTTCCGCCATTTCTAGCCATGCACCAGTGAGACCAACCTATTCCAACACTTTACAGTTATACAGAGAATGAACAATTAGGAGGAAAAATTGCAAGACTACAGATGCCTTTATTTGGGGGCAGGTTTCCAACGGGAGCCAACCGGCAAGTGTTAGCATGGAGACACATTGCCCCCATGTGGTGGTTCCTAAAGCAAGTCCCTCTCACTACTAAGGAGCTCCATTCCTCCCAGGACATCACCGCAGCCCCTGCCCGCGTAAGTTAAACTATGTAAACTGTGTGTAAGTTAAACTATCATTATTGTTTTCTTGACTAAGCATGACTATCTGTCTGATGGAAGACTGGAAAGGAGAACGTTCCAAATGTGAATTAAAGTCTTCGATTTATGTTCTGACTAGGAAGTCTGAGCAAATTACTGAAGCTCTGTCCTCTTCTGCACAGGGGAAAAAAGAATAAGCACATTCTGTGTTGTTTGCATCACAGATTTCATGAGCTATCACACACAAGCACACATGGGGAGGGGGAAACAAGATAGTAACTGTTTTGTTTCAAAATTATTTTATGCAAAACACAGTCCCTCTAATGCTCTCAAACACAGTCCAATCCATCTCTTCGATAATATTCTGGATCTTTGGAAGATAAGAAGTAGATATTCTATTGCCCACTCCCTACCTAAGTGTAAAGCCATTCAGTAATAAGTGCTGACTTGCTATCTGGTATAAATCAGGAAAGCTTCAGAGGACCTAACTATAAATGTCTCCTCATTGTGCTCTTCAAGATCAGATCCCCTAAGCCAACACCCCCTTTATCACAGGGGCCAGCCAGAGCACCAGCCAACCCCTGGGTAGCAAGCTCCAGTTTCTGCCAGTCTGTGTAATTATTCAAACAACTCAAACTCATTTGACTTGTTTGCACAATATCCTCCCAAGACAACTCCTATGACCCACCCAGGTGCCATGAAGTGTCCTTGTGCCCTGGGCTATGAGTCCATGTAACTAATGAAACTGCTGTCAGACTCCTCTGTACAGTGCTGGGTGTCCAGAGTTTGACCATGATGATAGAGGATCACTCTTCCACAATGGGGTGCAGAGGAAGTGATTGAACATGTACCCACAACTCAAGGAAGAGGAAGAGATTTATTGCAACTTCACAGTGAAGACTTGGCAGAAACCCAATAATGGGAAACGGTACTTAATCTGCAGAGGAGGTCTATTATCTATGTTCTCACTTACCTCCAGGTTTGTACCTCCTTGGTGTCACTAGCTAGTGGTTTTTCTTACATGACGCTCATGGTCAGCTCTCCTTTGCTTGTCACTGTGTTATATTTGTGATTGTTGGTTTCGAAAAACTGTTGTCTATAGGCAAGATCAACCACACCATTATATTAATAATTAAAGTATTAAACAGTATTGGACTGAGAATAGGCTAGCACTTGGAAACCTCTTGGTCCAAAACAAAGAAACTCTATGATTTTCATAGTTCAAAGTAGCGAGCTGACTTAACAGGAGGGATATTCCAGTAGTTACATTCTTATCAGGTTGTCAAGGTAATGAGGTTGGGGGGGAAGAACACAGCTGCAGGTGCTAATTCAAGGTCTTAAAAGATAGTATACAATTACTGATAATTGGTCAAGCAGAATTTGGAGCCATTTCAGAAGACTCAAGGTCTTGTTTGGAGAGGAGAGGAGAGGAGATGGGGTGGGAGTGGGGGTCAGGGTGGCTAACTGCTAGCAGGATTTAAAATCAATTTAAAACAAAATGAAGTTCCTTATGGTAAGCTACATTACTACAGAAGCTATATCCCAACTTAAACATACTGTACACATTCATACAACACTGCCTCCTGCCTCAGTCTTCCACTCCCCATGTCCTGTACAATCATCTTGGACCTGCCCATCTTTTAAATCCACACCTACATATATGTCACCCTTCAGTTGGATATCCACTCCCCTCTGACCACGTTATAAAACATGCCCATGCCTTTCACCTTTCACTTCTATTTCATTACTAGCAACCCGAGCTGCACTTCTTCCTCTGGCACCACCCCCCTGGAGTTGGGTCTGAACTCAGTCCCCCAGGTTGTCAGATCAGCTCAAGACTTCAGACAACTGCCACAAGCTTGGGAATCCCCATGACATCCTCCCTCCTGAGCTGCTGGCTGCAAATTCAAGGTTCCTTCTACCCCTCAGGAGACTGCTGTAAACTAAAAGGATATCTCACAATTACAGAGCTATGCACGTGCGTGCACGCGCACACACGCGCACGCACACACACGCACACACACACACACACACACACAACAATGCTTTGTTTCTGCTTAAAGAGATAGGTAGGGAAAAGTATGTTAAACCTCCCAATGCTGAACTTCCATGTCACAAAGGACGAATCATGCCTTCCCGAACCACCACCACCACCACCAAGTTCCTCCCAACTCCATGTACAATGTCTTCTACAAAGTAGGAGATTCATTAAACTCCTGTGTCAGGAATCTTTACTGAGACCACATTGCATTGCAAAGACATGACTGATAGAATCAGTCAGTCTCCTTGAAGTCAACTGCTAGCCCAGTAAACAGAGGCCCAAGGATAATCTCATCAGCAAAAATTCTCAGTTGTGATCTAGTGGCCTATAGATAACAAACTAAAATCCAAACCAAACCCACTGTCATTAAGTCCATTCTAATTCTTAGTGAAACTACATGGGTTTTCCAAGGTTAATCGGAGCAGGCAGAATCATCTTTCTTTCAAGATGAGGCAGGTTTGTTGGAATTGCTAGCCTTTTAGTTAGCACAGGGGCCTCAATTACTTAGCAAATTCCAGATGTTCAGAGTCATCTCTCAGGAACCAGTGATGAAAATGAAATTTTTTGCATAAAATGTAAGGTAAACCCTAAATAATATAAGTTATTTTCTACATCGGATTGTGTCCTTCAGAATCCCTATATTTGTGATTGTGATCCTGTTTGGAAATGGCAGCCTTTCTTTCTCAGGTTGGTGGGGTTATAACCCAGTCGGGGAGATTTCAACTTACCTCATTCCTTCTGGGAGATATCTTACAAGGCCAGAGAGAGTGAGAGAGCAAATGGCACCTGATAACCTAGACAGATGCATGAGGAAGCATCTCAGGAACTCCAAAGGCTCCTGGCAGCCACCAGAATTAAGGAAACAGCCCACAGAAGAAACTGACGTGGCTGAAACCCTGATTTGGACTTCCAGCCTCCAGAACTGTGCGACAATAAATTCTATTGTTTAAAACCATTCACTTTGTGATATTTTGTCACAGCACCTCTAGGACACTAAGAAAAGGTTATAGTTTGAGATCACCTCCTGCCCTTGAAGGGGTGGAAGCCATATATATAATTGTTTACCTTCCGCAGCACAATGAAAGGAGAGGGAGTTGATTAGGTTTGCTATTTGTCGTGGGCCAGGCCCTGTGTGCTTTTCCTACCTCTGTGAGCAACAAAATCCCTTGAGCATATAAGTGACTAGTCACATGATGGGTAAATATTTTTCTTTCTAAGAAAATTAGCAAAATGCTTTTCAAAATAGTTGAACCATGCTGTATTTCCACTAGTAACGTATGAATGTTCCAACTACTTCACAGAACCTGAGCTTTTAAGTAGCTTGTCAGGTAGTTTTGAAGTCATGAGTGTTGGAGATTTGTCTTTGGCCACCCAGGATCTAGGCAAAGTCTGCAGGGACTCTGATCAACTGGGTGGGTGGGGAAGAACTTGAGCATGTAATGTTGTGACTCTGGCTGAGGCAGTTCAATCCCTCACATATACCCACATCCTTAGAAACAGGTCCTGCTCTTCTCTCCTCCTAGAATGCCCCTAACACTTATGCAGTAAAACCCCAAATATAAAGTCTTATTTCAAATTCTACCCCATTTCTCCCTTTTAACTTTATTATTTTGCATATTTTTTAAACACGATTATAGGTTAGAAAGAGTATAGGTTTTAGAGTTGGATACATGAGGTTTTTTATTTGCGTGTGGAGTTGATTGATATTTGATTGTCTTAATTGTGATGGAGACTTCAAAACTTATGTACAATTTACTGTACATCAGTTATACTTCAATATTGTTGTTATCTGACAGGTAGGGAGCTACTCTCTCATGGCAATCCCATGCAGAATGGTGTGAAATGTTACTGGCCCTCACAATTGGTTGTGGATAGGACTATTATGACCTATAGAGCTTTGACTGGAAGCTGATCTCCTGGTCTTTCTTCCCAGCTCATCTTAGTTTTGAAGCTTTGCAGAAACCTGTTCAGTATCACAGCAGCATGCAGACTTGCTCTTGCAAGTGAATGATGACTGCACATGGAGTCCATTGACCAGAAAATCAAACTCAAGTCTACACAAAAGATAAAAAAAAAAAAAATCTAGAATTCTGCCACTAAGTTATCAATGCTTCATATCTCAATAAATTTGGGTTTTAATTGTTTATTTGTTTTTGTTTTTAAATAAAACCTCAGATCTCTGGACTACATAGTCCTTGGACCTCTAATTAAGGAGGTGTGGAGTAGAGCATGCAAATCTATAGTTTAAGTTTTTTCTTAATGATTTTAGGGCATAATCAGCCTTGAAAAATGATGATTTAGGTAGGCAAAAAAGGAGAAGGCATGCGGCCTAAAGTTCCTATCCAGCACTGTTCTCCACACCCTAGCATCCTTGAGGCATGCTTCTGTAGACTCCAACTACAACACCAAGCAATAGGAACACCAGATGACAGGTTGGGAAAGTCACTCCTTCAAAAATGCCATCTTCCCACCCTCTAAGACACTCCAGCAAATATACAAGCTAAGTAAAATGGTAACTCTATCCCCAACTACCATCTTTATATCTTCCCCCTCTTTAGTCTTCCAATGATTTCCTTTGTTTTCACAGGAAACCGCACAAGATTTGCTGTAGCTGTGGTTACACTGAATCAGTTCCAACTCAGAGCTACTGTGTGTGCAGAGAAGAGCTGCTTCTTCCAAGAAGAAGCATGTCACCAGCTGTGTCTTCCAAGGTGCCTCTAGGTCCCAGTACTAACCAAATAGCATCTGTTGAGAACCAAATAGTAATTTCCTTAAACACTTTATGTGCATTGAATCATGTAGGACAAAGGGCATAAAGCTGGCCCCAGTGGGGGAAGGTATGTGTTCTGCCCCTGTGCACAGGTCAATTATATTTAGGTTTCCTGAAAGCTCTAGAAACATTCACAGTCTTATCAATGGGGAATTTTCCTCCTTGCAATAAATGTGGACAAATTCATTGTCAATGTGGCTGCCTGCAGACAAGTGTATTAGTCTGGGTTATCTATAAAAACAAACCTAGTGACACTCATGTATGTAAAAGTAATCTTAAATCAAAAGAGGGCATCCCAACCCAGTGCAACTCAAGTCTCTAAGTTCATTGGTAGTTCATAAGTCCCTCTTCAGACTCACATAGCACAGACTGGTGAACTGGGTAGCAGGAAGAGCACAAGCTGGTGTGTGCAGAGTCCCATGAATCCAAAATGAGTGGAAACATGGCAGGGAGTTGACCACTCTCAGAGTCAGCAGCAGAGACCCAGGATGCAGTAAGACAAAGTTGTAGAGAGAAAGTTAATCTTGCTCTTATACAGAAGGCTTGTGACATCAATGAAGTATCATTAGGCTATGAACTGATGGACATATTTGACTCTAATCCTACCCAAGAATATCTAGTTGGTATAATCCCTAACTACCACAGCTAGGAAACACAGCAGTAAAGTGGATTATGTACATAAGGGGCAATTAGTTCTTCCAAGAGGGTATGGAGTCAATAAATATTCCCTCTGCTATAGAATAAAGTGAGAATGGGATGAAGTGAGATCCTTCCCATGTATATCACCCTAAGAAACTCTCCCCTAAAAAAATTATTCTTCAAATCATTCTGACAATTTCTTTCTCTTGAAGAATTTCTAATAACAGCTGTTCCATCTTTCCAGAACCCATTGGGTTTGAAATTATGATGTAGGACAATATTGGTGTTTGAGCCTATAATTTTATTTATTTTTAAAAGAAATAAGCTTTCTATTGAACTTCAGCCATCAAAAATGGTTTCCAGCTTTAATGACTTAAAAATTGGGTTTAGGCTTAGGGCTAATATTCTCTAGTTACTGGGTGTATTCAGCCAAGTTGCCTAGAGAAACAAATCCAGAGGCACACATCTGTGTATAAGAAATAGCTTTATAAAAAGAAAAAAGCGCTTTATATCAAGAAGTAATAATATATATCAAGAAGGCATCCCAACCTCAAATCCATTCTAAATTCATGTAGCCACATGCAATGATAAAGAAAGCAGGAATATTAGAATCATGTGGATTCAGGTTGGTGGACACATCGCAAGCAAGGCCATGGCAGGTCTCAGAATGAGTCAGAAAAGCTAAGTGACAGAGGGAGAGACAGAGGTTCCCAGTTTCCCTGGTTATAAGAAGGCCACACCCCCAAGGAAACATCACTGGGCTGGGATCTGATTAACAGATTAGATTCCACCCCAACCCTTTCATACATCCTCAAGTTGACATAAAATCATTTGATTGCCATACTGGGTTATTGCTCAAAGGCTGTGTTCTATATCCTGTGTGAGACAGGCTTACTGACTAATAACAAATGTCTTTATTCTCCTTTTATTTTCTTCTAGGTCTAGCTGAAATAGAAAAAGTTGAATTGAAAGAATAAAGTCCAATAAATTTTAAAAATTTAAACATATTAGAAGTTCATGTGTTAAGTCACTTCAAGAAACCAAGAGAAAATGGACAAACAAAAAAGAGGAAACTAAGGATGAGTTAATAGCTTTTGTTTAGCAGCAGAGTACACTTTTAAGTTTAACTCTATCAATACCCATTAACTGAAAGTTGAAGCAAGTGGCACATGTTGGGATAATAAAATTGGGAAGTAAACTAATCCTATTAATTAAAAACCAGCTTCCTGAACTCTGCTGGCTGGGCAGTAGGAAAGTAAGTTCTTTCAAAGTTTTAAAGAATTGAAAATGTTTTTGCTCTCTGAACTGGTGGTCTGTAGAATCAAAACAAATGGAAAACTTTGAAGTTTGTTTTACCAAACTAGAATAATTCTGATTAGAATTGTGAAGAATATATATATTAGTCAACTTTTTTCCCTTAACACAAGCAAAGAAGTGGGAGGAAAATAAGGCGTGATGTCATGAAGTCATGGGAAGAAAGTGTTTTGAGAAGAGTAAATGGTTGACACATGCCTTAGTTTACTAGTGCAACTATCACAAGTGGTTTGTTTTTTCATGGTTCTAGAGGTTAAGGATCCAAATGAGGATATGGATTACTTTCTTGTTGGAAGTCCCCAGGCATTTCTTGGTTCTGAAATGTTGGTCACCCTCTTTTACAATTTAAGTGATTAGGTTTAGGACACATTCTACATTTGTATGGCCTCTTTAACATAACAAACAGACCCTATTTCCAAACAGTCTGCAGGAATCCTAAACCCATATTCTAGAGTGATGCAACTTAATTCATAACAATAAGCAAAAGAAGAATCCCAAAAGGATTCCTGGCAATATAAAGGTCACTGCTGATCTTAACAAAATTATTCTCAGTAGGAAAATGAAGACAGAGCTTGATTGGAGTGGGCTGAGGAGCAATATAAAGTGAGGCAGTAGAGGCAGTAACAAGGGAAACCAGGTGTAAAAGACCCACAGTTGACAACAGAGAGGGAACAGCACCTGGAAGGTGAAATTGAGACAGGATGTACTATTTTTTTCATGGCACATATAAGAGCATGTGTGGCAGTCATGTGCTTATGTTAATTTTATGATTGAGATGTAGGGGTGGAGTCTAGCCATTGAGTAGCAATGAGGCCTCTATGTGGGCATGGCTTTCTCCTGAGAATTCTGGGAAATCTCGAGATATTTCCCTCGTGAAGATGAGAAGCTATCTTCCCCAGTTGTTGGGAGTTAGTTTCAGAGATGATTAATCACGGAAAAGATAAGATGGCAACATCTGAGAAGCTGGAGGAGCCAGCGGAAAGACCACACGGCTTTGCCCTGATGGAGCCAGACCTCTGAAGCTGGGGTGGCCACATGGAGACCTCTGCCAGCGATGAGTTGCTTCTGCTGTTGATTGACCCTGAACCCTGGAAGTGAGGAGCCATGGGGAGACCCCTGCCAGCGCCGGGATTCTGCACCCACTGACCTGTGACTTCGTGAGTCAGAAGGAGACTTTATAGACTGATATCAGGCATATGGGTTACTATCAGACTTATGACTTTGTGTTGGACTGGATTGGGATGTTCTCTTATTGTCCTATTTCTCTTATATATAAACCTTTTCCTTACATCTATATGCATATCTATGACATTTGTTCCTCTAGTCTATGCAGACTAACACAGTATGTTTGAATGCAATGGGTATGAATTACAGGTCAGTGAAAAACTGATGATGAAGGGGGAAAGAAGATGGGAAACAGAAAAACAGTGCCTGTGGATAAGAACAAAGACCCTTCACCTATAGTAAAAAGAGGAAAGAAGAGAATGTGAACATTAGAACGTGTACAAGAATGAATGATTGTTCATAGTAGCAAAATTAAAATAAATACCCTAAATGTGCAACAGGGACCACACATTATATTCCCTTTGACTTCAAGCCTATAAAACAGAGTAGCACAGCCTCAAAATTTCCAAGGTTGTAAATCATTATGGAAGCAGGCCTTTCTCATGAAGTATCTAGCAGAACTGCACCACTGACTTCTAATTAGTAGCAGAGTATACATTTAAATTAAACTCTATCAAACTGATTAACTGAAAACTAAAATAAGTGGCACATGTTAGAATAATAATATTGTACATGCAAGTGGTCATTCATTTGAGAAGTTGATAGGAAATTGATTCAAGAAGGTGTCTAAATTTCACATTCAGGTTTCCTCTAGCTGGTTTGGCCACTTAATCAGGAGCTTATTCTCCTTTAACTGAGAAAGATATACTTTGGATATTATGCCCTATAGTTTTGTCATATATCAGACTTTGCACACATTCTCTAAAGTAAAATATCAGTAATGAGTGTTTACTGTTAAACAAAGTTCTGCTAAACTTCTATCCTGTTAGCAGACTATTCCCTCCTGCTTTCTTGAAATTTATTAGCTCTATGAGATTGTCGGACTCATCCCTAACCTTTGTAATTTCTTTTGATTGTCTGAGGTAAATTGAGTTATAACATTCTCTATTAATATTCTCTTTCCCACTGAGTTCTCAGGGTCTAAGATCTGTACATGGAGTTGTTATGAATTAAACCAAAATCAATGGTATCTAAGAACAACACAAATCTCTAGTGAAATAAATAAAAGTCAATTAAATAGAGACATGCCAGGTTTATGGATTGTAACATTCAACATAGTAAACATTTTTCAATCTCCTCAGATTGAACAATAGGTTTAACACAATTCTTATCAAAAGCTTAGCAGAAATCTTTGTAAATAGAAGCATGCTAAATCTAAAAGTCATATGAAAGGCAAGGGAACTAGAATAACCTAAACAATTTTGAAAAAGAATAACTTAGAAGAAGCTTAGTACCTGCTTTTAAAACTTATCCTACCTAAAATAATGAATACACTATGACAGTAACAGAAACATAGCCATAAATCTATGGAATAGAACAAAGTGTTGAAAAATAGACCCCTACAAGTTTGGCCAACTTAATTTTTATAATAGTACAAGAGCAATTCAATGAATAAAGGTCAAACTTCTCAAATAATGTTGCTGGAACAACTACCTGTTTTTAAGCCAAGCGAAAAATAAGAAGACTCTTAACCTAAACATCAAACAATTTATAAAGCTATGTACATAATCCTATCAATATGGATAAATTTCAAAGATCAATTATTGCAAAACGTTTTACAAAAATGGGGGATGATCACATCAGATCTCAAAATGATACATTGCTACATAACTTCCAAACCGCTAAGAATCATGTCCCAAATAAGTTGACACATAACATCAGTTATTGTAGCTGGTGTCACTCTTGCTTGCACCACAACATCTGCTTCTATTAACCTATATCATTAACTCATAAAATAATTGAATAGTAGGTTTTTAATTATTGTCATAAACATATGACAGCTGACAAGAGCATCAAGATCTGAGGATAGGTATACAACTTTTATGAGAAAATATTTTTGGCCTAGTTTTAGGCTCAACACTTTTAGACAGATACCAAAGGTAAAATTCATTAAAAAGAAAATACAGGCCAATTAGACTTTATCAAAATTAAACCTTTTTCTTTTCAAACAACTGTTAAAAGAATAAAAGGGGTAAAAAAGAAAGAAAAAAACAAAAAACAATAAAAGGTCAAGTCACAGACTTGGAAAAAAATTGCTAATTGTATTTAACAAAAGACTGCCAAAATATGAGATGTCTTCAAGCTACATGAAAGAAATGAAAAATAGTTGTTGGGTTAATTCAGATGTATGAATTAACATATGTTAATTTCACCTGACTCCTTGTATGTTAGAGTAAAACTACATATAATTTCTAATGACTTTTTTTTCAGACATAGATTGTTTGGCATTTTTTCTGAAACAAGTCTGAGTGTACATGAACCTCCAATCTTCTGTGCAGCAGCTAAGTAAATTAACCATTTACACCACCCTGAGATTCCACAATAAGAAGTCATCAAATAAGAAAACAGGTAAAGGACTTGTCCTTGAATAGATACTTTGCCAAAGAGGATATATAAGTATAACACAAGGAAAAATTTTCAATATTGTTGTGTCATCTATTTGCATTCAATAGAATATCATGGAAGTAATTCTACCTAAGTTAAAAAAAATACCTTCCCCCCCCCCCCCCCCCCAGTTTCCTGGAACACCCACTTCTGGCATTCTGAGGTGCCAGTAAGGTCTACATGCTGTGAGGAAGCCCAAGTCACATGGAGACACTATGTATCATGACTTCAACTGACAGCCTCAGAAAAGACCCCAGCCAGCAGCCTGCATCAACTGTCAAGGGAACACAGAGATCTCCAGATGACTCCAGAGCTCATTCATTGCATTACATCAGCCATCATGTCTTCCCAGAGGAGGTTCCTCATAGGTTGGAACAGAGGCCATTCCCCCTTCCACCCCCCCACCCCCCCACCCCACCCCCACCATTGACCTGTCTCTGGAGTCTTCTGTAGAAGAAAAGCCTGGTGATTCACTGCTGAAAAACTATCCATTGAAAAACCAACGGAGCACAGTTCTACTCTGACGTATATGGGGTCAACAAGAATGGGCATTGGCTCAATGGAAACTGGATTCTAAGACATGGTAAGAAGGAGTAAGAACGGTCATAGAACATAAGAAGACTTTCTGGAAATATCAGTGTGGGAAAAAATGCTGACGAAATTGTGGATCACACAACTATATCTAT